>JAKJMR010032332.1:0-12454 GCA_024449315.1 Daboia siamensis
GGATGGATGGATGGATGGATGGATGGATGGATGGATGGATGGATGGATGGATGGATGGCGAGGGGGTGTTGGGGAAGGGAGAAAGAAAAAAGAGGCTTACTTTTTTGCCTTTGATATGTATTCTTGCTTCTCCAGGGAACGTGACGCTCCTTGCTTGCTCTTGAAGTCAGCCGAGTTGCCCCATCTTGCAGGTGAGGAAGCAAGAAGAAAGAAGAGTTGGAGAGTCACGGAGACTGCCGCCGTGGAAGCTCCCACTTTTGGTTGGCTTCTGTAGCTGAATCAAGATCCCTTCTTAGCTCACTCCACTGTAAGGGATTGTTGCCTGGGAGGCTTAGACGCTCTGTCAATTAAAGGCACAGCTTCCCTCTGAAGTTACTCAGGCGCACGCTTATATATATATATACAGGGCCAGACACCCAAGAGAATTTGCATGTAGTATTTATGGCCAGAAGGAAAAATGACCACCTCCTCCTCCTCCTTCTCCCACCCACCACCCACCTCCCCCCCCCCTTCAGCACCAAGCCATGTGCGGATAGGGAAGTTACTTCAAGTTTGTAAGTCAGTCGAGGAGGAGGAGAAAGAATTTCCCCCAGAGTTTTAGCAGTGGGTGTTCTCCACGCTACCGGGGGGGGGGGGGGGGGGGGCGTGATTTCAGTTTTGAATATTGTTGTTCCCTCCCCCACTGAAGTGGGGTTAGGGTTTCTCTGCCCGCAGGGATCCACCAACACCTTCCGATCGACTCCGCTATCCACATGTGTTATGCATGTGTGCATTTTCTCTCTCCAGAACACATACACACCCCGCCCCGCGTATGCTTGCTTCTTTCATTTATTCTACTGATGAAAAAGAAAAAATCCACCCCATTTTTTTTTTAAACTCTTGTTCTATTATTTTTTTTGCTACAAGCCATGTTTCCCTGGTGGCTACTTGGGGCATTGTGAAAAGGGATGCAGAATTGATTCTCCATGGACAGCCACTTCTCCAGAATCGTGTAGGGCAGACATGTCAAACACAAGGCCCCGGGGCCGGATTCAGCCCGGGAAGTGGTTTCATGTGGCCCACGAAGCCATCCTGGAAACAGTGAGGGAACGGCCCCCGCTGCCTTGGCCCTGGCCCAGAGACCCTCCTTCTGCCAGAGACCCTCAGATCTGTCCCACTCCTGCCCAGGCTCCCATTGGCACCCTTGATGCGAACCATGTAGAGCTGGCCATGCCCACCAAGTAGGCCATACACACTCTAGCCTCGCCCACCCAGTAGGCCACGCCCACCCTGGCCATACCCACCCGGCCCCCTGAGGGCAACCGCCATGCTGATGTGGCCCTCAATGAAATTGAGTTTGACACCCCTGGTGTAGGGCCTCCTGCTTGTGCAGGGGGTTGGAGTAGAAGACCTCTAAGATCCTTTCCAACTCTGTCATTCTGTTATCTGCAGGCAGAAGGATCCAGATGTCATCCCTAGATCTTCTGGAAAAACTCAATAAAAGTTGCTATAACCAATGTTCACATTGCTGAGCTTAATGGAACACTGGCAAAGCCAGGTTCTATGTTCCATTATTAATCTTGATCTTTGCTTGCAGATTTCTCCCATACCTTGTCCTTGCTTGAAATCCTTGCTCCTCATGCAGCTCAGTTGCCTTTGTGCCCCTTCAACTCACCTTCCACAGATCAAAATATACTAATGAGCCACCAAGGACCCTTCAAATCCTTCCCCACAGTTAAATGTTTATGTACAGCTCCCATCTCCCATCTCCCATCTCCATCTTGGAGTCATTAGCTTAGCCAGTTTGGGCGTATGATTTGTGACATGCACATGTGGTGTGCGCGTGCGTGCATGCAAGCGTCTGGGTGTGGTGGTGAGGATTATTACCCATGAAAAACCATTGAAGTGGAATGATAAAGTATGTTTTCTGGGAATCAACTTCTCATAAGAACGTTGCAAGCTTGGATTATACGGGATGTGTGTCACTGTGATACTCTGCTTGGTTTAATCATCTCTCTCTGACGGTCTGCAACTTTCCTGTTTTCAAGAGTTTCAAGGGAAGTAAGGAGTTAGGTCTTCTGGGAAACCTTCTCCCAATCAAGAAAATAGAGACATCCAGGCAAGTGGCCAAGGAAAGGTGAACTCTGCCTTCAACTGCCTTTCAAGGGTGAAGACACCCACTAAAAGATGGCAGAGATTCAAAAGTCACCCCAGAAAGAAACAGAAGAAAATATTTACAAACAAGAAGACATATTCTAGCGTATATTGACTAGATTCATTTAATGGCTGGATCTCTGATAGGAGAGAAGCAATGCATCTTGCAGGACCAAGGAGAGCTCCAGTGATATACAGGTGTTGCTTCAACAATAGAGGTCTAACTCAGTTAGCTGGCTAAGTATTTACATTAATTACGGTTTCCACTTTGTGTGCTTCTTCACGAATGTACAGAAGAATTGAATATTCCCGGATGAAGTATAGGCATACATTTCTCATTTTTAATCTACTTTCTATCAGCAGCAGCACTGATGATGCTACCTAGTTGGGTAATAAAATGTCTGCAGAGAAACAACCCAGCTCAGGGAGCATCAAAGACTCCTCACTTTCTCTCTGCATATATGTACAAAACAAAATTATCCATCCACTGACAGCCATGGATGAATGATTTAGACTACATTACCCAATGGATATCTAGACAGAGCCTTAAATTCATTATGAATGACTTCTGAATAATCAGACATCAAAATGGAATATCAATTCATTTTTATTTTTTTTTGCTCATAAGAACTATAGGGAAAACAGAGGCCCCGTTCAATATTTTTTTTTTTTTGGCTACAGCGTTTTTGTGACTCATTTTGTAGGGTGAAACATTTTAAATACATGGCCAGGCTGAAAGTTATATGAAGAAATTCCTTTGAGCTCTCCTGCGGTGCTGCTAATAATTTGAATCGGTATAAGATATTCTTGGAGAAAAAATATATATGTTGACTTGGCCTGTTAAGAATAGTGGAAACATTGTCATCACTCAGCAGAAGTAGACAATCTCCTATGGAATGTTTTCTTCTGGATTATGCATGGATCTCCAGTAAATATAATTATGGGGAGAGAACACAGCTGCTAAGCTTACTTCTAGCCAGCAAAGAGAGTACATGAAGATGTAAATGCTTGAGTTTCTTTTGACATTTCCATTATAGCAATATACTCATCTCTACTCATGCCCTATTTGGTCTTCTCTGGGGACCTTCTGTGTGGCTGATTCTCCTCTCCCCCCCCCCCCAATTTAAAACAGCTGCCATCCTAAATCATTTCCAGGAGAGTTGAACCCCACAGTTACGTTCATGGGAAATGATATCCCAAACTTGCTCCCTCGGTTGTTACAAATGCAAAGATGGATGAGTGAGGGACATGTTTTGGCACCTCTGAATTAATGGTTGAGTGGTCACCAGTTTCTCCACCCTAAAAAGGAGAGGGTTGGGAGAACTTCCCCAAAACAAGAACTTCACTTCTTTTCTTACAGTGCCAGACCGTCTCATTACCTGGAATAGGTTAGTAAAGAAATCGAAGCTTGAAACAGTCAATGCGTCCATCAAGGTGAGCATAAATGTACTAATGTGCAATATATTTCACTGAGGCCCTTTGGCAGAACAAGAAGAAGAACTGGAAGAACTGGGCATGGCTAGTCTAGCGAAGAAAAGGACCAGGGGTGACATGAGAACAGTGTTCCAATATTTGAGGAGCTGCCACAAAGAAGAGGGGGTCAAGCTATTCTCCAAAGCCCCTGAAGGCAGGACAAGAAGCAACGGATTGAAAACTAACCAAGGAGAGAAGCAACCTGGAACTAAGGAGAAATTTACTGAAAGTGAGAACAATCAAACAACGGAACAGAAGTTGCCTTCAGAAGTTGTGGGTGTTTCATCACTGGAGGCTTTCAAGAAGAGACTGGACAGACACTTGTCAGAAATGACATACAGTCTCCTGACTGAGCAGGGGGTTGGATTAGTTGACCTACAAGGTCCCTTCCAACTCTTGTTATTCTGAGTTCTGAATTCTGAATCTTCAAAGTCAAATAGCAAAGCTCTTTGAAGCGTATTACACCAGACATGGCAGAACGACTCCAGGTGGCCTTTATGCCTATGTAAAAACAAAATGTGGTGTTATAAATGTGGGAACGCATGCATGTTTCCTTGGGAATATGGGTTTTGCTGTACCTGGTGTGAACTAATATATTTTCTAAAGTTCCTGGGAAATAAAAAAAAAATGATTTGGTGAAAAGTCATGAAAGAATAACGCATCTGTCACACACTCAATCCTTCTTTTGCTCCCGCCCGTCCTCAGAAACCTACTTACTGGTTGACTTTCTCCATCAAATGAACTCCCTCTGAGAAGGGAGGTAAAATATACAGCCAAGACATGGAGAATAATCAAAGATGGACAGGTTCTTCCAGCTTGGAGACTCAGGGACGAATCAGTGACAAATCCCTCTTTTGATATTCATCCTTGGTTTTTCTCCTTTCCTCATTCCTTTGGCACGTCTCTCCTTTCCATGCTTCCTTCCTTCAGCACTTGATCAGGGCTTACCTGGTGTTCTTCAGCTCTCCAGCTATGCCCATTGTTGATAGGATGCACTGCCAAGCTGATGTTCCCTTGGTCCCAAGGCTTGTGATTTTTCCACGGTGCCTCCTTCAGCTTTCCTGCCCCAAGTGCAAGAAAGCAGAAAGAGACCTTGCTTTCAATGCTTCAGGTTCAACCTTTGGAGAATGTCTACTTGGCAAGCAGTTGCTGCCAGCCAGGATTGTCCAGGGAGAAAATTCCATAGAAGGCAACCTACAGTGTTCTTGGGTTACTATGACTCACACGTGACTAGGCCAAGATCCAAGAGTCCAACGTGCAGAAGCTTTACATTTTGCTCCTACATATTACAACTTCAAAGGAAGGGAAAGTTTGGACCAAGCCGTGGCCTCCTCCTACTTATTTGCAAGCAAGATGCCCGAGGGTTGTATATGATGGTACGCATCTCATTCTACAATCTGGTCCAGGCAGACCACTTTGTGATCTCTTGGGCTTCCCATACATTTTCCAAAGGGAATTCCTGCCAGGAACCACCTTTAGATTGGGAAGAACTAGAGATGGAAAGAGGTGTCATCGGAACCCAACCACACGCCATCTCCAATAATCAAGTCAGCTGAACACCCACGCCCATACCCACAAACACACCAAGAGAGACTGAAGCAGAAGGGGGGGGGTCTATAATCATGGCAAAAAATTGCTACCTTTAAACCTACATATGTGGTAAAATGATGGGGCGGGGGGGACGAGGAAGAATGAATCAGTGGGATGTGAGATATGGAGTCATTTCTATGGTACTTTGGAACATAGAATTGTAGGGCTGGGAGGGACCTCTGAGGTCTTCTAGTCTAGCCCCCTGCTCAAAGCAGGAGCCTTAAACCATTCCAGTCAAATGGCTGTCCAATTTTTTTTTTTAAAACTTCCAGTAATGGAGCCCCCACAACTTCTGGAGGCAAGCTGACACATTATGTCTTCCCGTTAAGTAGCTGTTTCTTTTTTCCATTCGTGGAAAGGATAAAATTATCTTATCCTTGCATTTTTGCAGTCCCATTCAACATCTCTCAGCAATTTCTCAGACCACGTGTTCTTTATTCCTGAGCCAATCTGGGAAGACAGGGATGCTTACGCCCTTCTGCTATTTATGTGTGCACATGGAACTGCTCTGAGAATGCACGAGTAGCTACCAGACATCCGAATAACAGAATAACAGAGTTGAAAGGGACTTTGGAGGACTTCTAGTCCAACCCCCTGCTCAAGCAGGAAAGCCTATACCACTTCAGACAAACGCTTGTCCAACCTCTGCCAAGCTTGACGTGCGCGTGTGAGCTTGCCAACATTATGGCTTCTCAGCTTGCCAATGCACTAGGGTGGAGGAGAGGTGGAAACAGAATGCAGGCTCCAGACAACAAGAAGTCAGCCTGTGGGAACCAAGGACGTTTCAGCAGGTGTTTGCAAACCCACAAAGTCACTTTCTCATAACAATAACATGGGACTTGATTGGACCAAGTGACCTGAGCTAACAGAGGGAGGGAGAATTCTCATATTTTAGTTACAGTGGTCAGCATGGGAATTAACCAGACCTGGCTCTGCTTCATCTGTGCCGAAACGATGTACTCAATAAAGTTTTGCATTTAAGAGATCGGATCATCTCGATGGGGCTTGCTTGCTTGGATTCCTCGGTCGAAACCTTGACAATCTCTTCTTAAAAACCTCCAGTGTTTCTACTCAGAGGCCACTCAGGCCATACCAACGACTTGAGTGTAGAGCATCTGGCATGAAATCCAGTTCTCCCACTTTTGCTAAAGGCATTCGGCAAACAGTAAAGGGATCAGATAACATCTCTGCCATCATTCATGTAAGAAGTGAATAAGTCTGACTCGGTAGATTTCACCTTTTTCAAATGTTTTCAATTAAATGTTGGTCTGGTCCACATCCATGCAGTCTGGCCAAGATGAGCTGCAACGCATCTTTGCGGGGAACCACAACTGAGTCATTCTCCATCTCAAGCCCTCAGCTCTGTGGGGAGAACAAAACCTCCTTGCCTTTTCCTATTCTCTGGCTTGCAAAGCAGGGGCGATTCTCTCTCTCTCTCTTTCTCTCTTTCATTCTCTCTCCCCACCCCACCCCACCCCCTTGTCAGCTTCTCAGTTCCTTCCTCAGATCCATGTTTGGGGGGAATACACTGGAGACACACCACTGACTAGCCTCAGAATGCACTGACTCACAATGGAAGCAAAAACTTTGGTAGTTGCTGTAGCAGAGCCAGCTGATGTCATGGCTCAAGCATTCGTGCTCCCGTCGTCTCCAAGCAAGAGGGATGCCGGAGAAAGGAGTTCAGCTGCGGAGTAGACTCCGCTCCAAATTCCTCAAGCTGGACTTCGTCTTCCCTCCCTCGATCCTTGTCATCTTGGGTCATACAAGAAAGGTTTTCCTCTTGTACACATGCTGGAGGCCCATACCTTGTGGAGTGACAATGTGATGGATCTAGTCAAGGAGGGAAGCAACCTGGAACTAAGGAGAAATTCCCTGAGGGTGAGAACAATGAACCAGTGGGACGGCTTGCCTTCAGGAGTTGTGGGCGCTCCATCAGTGGAGGATTTTAAGAAGACATTGGACAGCCCTTTGTCCTGAATACTATAGGGTCTCCTGCTTGTGCAGGGGGCTGGACTAGAAGACCTCCAAGTTCCTTCCAACTTGTTAGGAAGTCTGGTGGTGGCGTACCTCCAACTGGACTGCTTCTCTGAATCATTCCTGATATCTGCTCTAGGTAACTGAAGTAAATCTGTTGCTTTGTTTGTCTAGCTTGGCAGATGTACACCAGGCCATGTTGTGGGGTGGTTCAGATATTGAACATAGGAAAACAGGGTTGAAAGGGACCTCAGAGGTCTTCCAGTCCAGCCCCTTGCTCAAGCAGGAGACCTCATACCATTTCAATCAATCAATCAATCAGAATAGAGCTGGAAGGGACCTTGGAGGTCTTCCAGTCCAGCCCCCTGCTCAAGCAGGAAACCCTAACCATTTCAGACAAAGGGATGTCCAGTTTCTTCTTAAAAGCCTCCAGTGATGGAACACCCTCAGCTGAATCAGGACCAGCGTCAGAATAGAGCTGGAAGGGGCCTTGGAGGTCCTCTAGTCCACCCTGCTATTCAAGCAGGAGACCCTAGACCATGTCCAGTCTCTTCTTAAAAACCTCCAGTGATTCAGCTTCTGGATCACTGGAAGTGATTCAGAATCCCTGATTCTGATCAGGGATTCAGGGATTCTGGATCACTGGAGGTGACTTCAGTGCCTTCAGCTTCCACTGGTTAATTGTTCTCCCCTTTAGGAAATTTCTGCTTAGTTCTAAGTTGGATTTTTGTTTACTGCTTCAGTGATGAAAGTGCTTTGCAATTGGGTTGGAGGGAATTGGGGTTGGAAGGACCAGAGCTCCCCAGATCTAAGAACTGGCCACTTCCACTTTAGATAAAGTAGCCATCTTTCATAGTGTTATTTATCTAGCTCAGCAGTCTTCCAACTTGGCCCTTTTATGACATGTGGACTTCAACTCCCAGAATTCCTCAGCCAGCATGCCTGGCTGAGGAATTCTGGAAGTTGAAGTCCACAAGTCATAAAAGGGCCAAGTTAGAAGACCCCTGCTTGTGGACTTCAACTCCCAGAATTCCTCAGCCAACTTGCCTGGCTGAGGAATTCTGGGAGTTGAAATTCATAAGTCATAAAAGAGCCAAGTTGGAAGACCGCTGAGCTAGCCTGGTCCCAAAAGCTGTAGTGAAGGTGACTTGTGATGTTATCTTTTTAAGTCTTTGCAGACAAAGCCAGAGGATGCTAAACAGATCTGTTTTCTCCTTGTCAGCTCCTATAAACATCAGAATGCCAGAGTCTGCATGGAGAACATCAAAGTCAGGTAACACTCAGTTAAACACAACATTCTGGAGAAGAAAGCACACAAGGGAGGCCCAGTTCCACATAGCTGCTGTAATACATCAGACAACTCACACGTAGCTTGCTTGTTGGCTGTGTTCATAGACGCAACACCTATTCATTTCTCAGTCCAAAGTTCTGTCTGGGTTAATGTCACAATGGAACATTTGTTGGCTACATTTGTTGCTTTCCAATTTTCAAACTTTCCTCTTCTGCTGCTTAAAAGATTGCTCACCAGACGGTAATAAGGACTGACCCTTGGTGTGATTGCCTAAAACGTATGTCCTTACTGGGCATCTGTTTAATGAAATTAGCCATCTTGGATTTATGCACAAAACTCCAGAGGTTTTGTAAATATGGCTGGATAAACAATGAGTGGCTGCTGTAAATCAGGAGCAGATCTAATGCAGAAGGTGATAACTCTCAGAGAAAAGGTCTCTGCAAGTGATCAGTCTCCTTTCTGACAGAGAAAGAGGAAGGAGTAGTGGGAGAAGAGGAGGAGGAGGAGGAGGAGGAGGAGGAGGAGGAGGAGGAGGAGGAGAAGGAGAAGGAGAAGAAGAAGAAGAAGAAGAAGAAGAAGAAGAAGAAGAAGAAGAAGAAGAAGAAGAAGAGGAGGAGGAGGAGGAGGAGGAGGAGGAGGAGGAGAAGGAGAAGAAGAAGAAGAAGAAGAAGAAGAAGAAGAAGAAGAAGAAGAAGAAGAAGAAGAAGAGGAGGAGGAGGAGGAGAAGGAGGAGGAGGAGGAGGAGGAGGAGGAGGAGAAGGAGAAGAAGAAGAAGAAGAAGAAGAAGAAGAAGAAGAAGAAGAAGAAGAAGAAGAAGAAGAAGAAGAAGAAGAAGAAGGAGGAGGAGGAGGAGGAGGAGGTGGTCTTGGATAAAGAAGACCATCTCCCATTTGTCTATAGAGATTCCTCAATCATCCAGATCATGCTTTTTCCAAAAGAAAACTGGAAGTTCAGAAGTTATAAAAGGGCCACGTTTCAGCACTGATGATGTTTATTTTATTTATTTATTTATTTTAATTCCATTTATATCCCGCCCTTCTCCGAAGACTCAGGGTGGCTTATAAGCTTAGCAGTAGCCTTCATTCTATGTATATGCCTGCTTGTTAGGGCTTTCACACACACCCCAAGCGGCATTATTACAAAGTCAGCTTATTGCCCACAACAATCTGGATCCTCATTTTACCCACCTCAGAAGGATGGAAGGCTGAGTCAACCTTGAGCCTGGTGGGACTCGAACCTGCACTAATTGCAGGCAGCTGGTGTTACTTAAGGAGGCATTAGCCCACTGCTCCACCAAGGCTCCTAAGTAACAATGTTACTTAGTTGGGTGATGAAACCTCTACAAGAAAACAGCCAAGCTCAGAGTCTAGGGAGATTCTCAGTCTTCCAGGTCATGGTTGCTTGAAAGGTGCCTTCCCAAGAGGCAACTGGACTTCCTTTGTTGGAAAAACAAAGTAAATCCAGTTGCCTTTTGAAAAAAAGCACCTTTGGGACCGAGGATCCCTCAAGCTGTCAATTGCTCACAGTCACAAAACTGGGGTGCTATGCAAAACGTTGTAAGGAATAACCTTTGATCTATAGATCAGAGCTGAAGAAGCTTCTTGGATGAGAGGAGAAACGTCTTCAAAGAGAAACAAGAAAGTCCAGTTTGCTGCTTGAAAAAAGCACCCTTGGGTATAAGCCAGGCATCCATTAGCATGGGGAGCAGAGGTACAACACAGAGTTTCCTGCACATCTGGAAAGCCACCCAATGATCTAATCAGATCAAGCAAAACAGTGTCCAACATTTGTCACCAACTGGCCAGCTGGAACTCGGGAGATATTGTTCAGCAGTATCTCAAGATCCTTGCAGACCCAGACAGTCCCAAGCTGAGTCAACAAAAGACTTTTCCCTGCACGCCAAAGTGGCTACTATCGACTTCAGAAATGAGATTTAACTCTGGCCTGGATCTGCACCTGCTTGGATCTGTTTTGTTTCTGACATTTGGAAGAGATTCTCCATCCCTGTCATCTCTAACCCAAGAGTCCAAGAATGGGTTCACCACACATCTCCTGAGACAGCCAATCCCATTGCGGTTTGAAATCGGATCCAGCCACACTTCCAAGTTAATTTTATTGAGATTTGGGTGACAGAGTCGGCCTTCATATTGCTCGTAGGAAGAATAGGATGTACCCGTTTCACTTCAGAAACAAGATAGGGATGAAGACCAGGAAAATCTGGGGTGTGGGGTGTGGGGGGGGAGAGACGTTAATTGGGAAAAATCTCACCAGCACCCCTAAAGAGGACCATTTACCGCGACTTAGGAAAGCTGTTATCACTCCGGGTACATACTATTTCTTTGGAAAAAACCTAAAGTCCTGTAAGTCTCCTCTTTGTTTATCTATCTTGACTCTAAGTAAATAAGGCAAATTCTTTTCCAATGACTGCAAACAGACAGATTTGATAGCTCATCCCAAATTTGCAAAGTGATGTCAGACATAATCCCCTAACCCTGGAAACAAATAATAATAATAATAATAATAAATAAATACAATGGTTTTCCCAGCCACTGCCTGAGCAAATTTCGTTATTGATGCTGACAAATAATAATAATAATAATAATAATAATAATAATAATAATAATAATAATCGGAGCCGGAAAATGAATTTTCTTGAGTTTCTCGAATCTCTCCGGGAATAAGATTTCTTGATTTAAATTATGACAAGCAAGCAGAAAGAATACGCAGGTATTGTTCAGATCAAAAGAAGGAAATGGAGGGTGACAGTGATCTAGCAGACATATTGTGAAAAGTTTGCTGGTTAGATTTATTATCCTGCCTTTCTTCCACAAACTGAACATGGTGTTTGTAGCAGTTCTTCCACCAACTTCCCTCATAAAAATTGTGGTAGCGTCTGTAATAAATGCATGTAATAAAAGCAGAGGGTGAAGAGTTAGAATTTACTGTCCTGATGAGTTGAATGGAAGTAATACTTAATCTTTCTGAAGCTGGTCTCCTCCAAATGCATTGTCTGTAATCCCAGCTAAAACATTGTTGGCTACGAAGTCGTGTCCGACCCATTGCCACCCCATGGACAACGTTCCTCCAGGCCTTCCTGTACTCCACCATCTTCTGGAGTCCATTTAAGCTCACGCCTCCTGCTTTGGTGACTCCATCCAGCCACCTCCTTCTCTGTCGTCCCCTTCTTCTCTTGCCCTCAAAACATAGCTAAAACATAGGAAGGTATATTTATTGATTGGAAAGACAATATCAGGCATGAAAGACCACACATTAAGTTGCAGTTAAGCTGATTTATTGCTCGTGCAATAAACTATCGGCCAGCACTAAATTGGCGCTGGATAAGAGCCAATGGAAATCAAGAGGGACTGGAGCTGGATTGCTTGTGAGAGCATAAGGATTCCAGGCTGATTCCTCTCTTGACTCCACCCTGAGGCTCTGCCTCTTTTTCTCCTATAGAAAAGCAAGATTCTAAAGATCAATGTTTTCTGCACATGCCCTTTCCACATGCATGTCTTGGCAGTTATATTTGGATTGAGCATACAAGGGAGAAAAAACTCGAATGGTGAGGTAGAAGTTAGCTCTGCGGAAGCAATAAGATCTTCACAGGACTCAGTTTTTTTTTTCCAGCATGAGCCCACTCCAGATGGACGGAGATGGATGGAGCTGGACAGAGATGGACGGAGATGCACTGATTGCCTGACCATCGCTGAGAATTTGGGGAGTTGGTGCGTGCAACTGGAGCACATCCAGGTTATAGAAAACTGAACTAAGATGTTTCATTTGTTTTCCATGCCAGTTGATTGCCACCAGAAAGAGACTCTGTTGCCTGCTGTCACAAGTCAGCCTCATAAATTGAGCCTTGGTTTCTCTTCTCTTCTCTTCTCTTCTCTTCTCTTCTCTTCTCTTCTCTTCTCTTCTCTTCTCTTCTCTTCTCTTCTCTCCTCTTCTCTCCTCTCCTCTCCTCTCCTCTCCTCTCCTCTCCTCTCCTCTCCT
>JAKJMR010032342.1:0-18325 GCA_024449315.1 Daboia siamensis
TAATAATAATAATAATAATAATAATAATAATAATAATAATAATATATTGATGATGATGATGATGATGTTCAAAGGGACTTTGGAGGTCATCTAGTTCAACCCCCTGCTCAGGCAGGAAACACTATACCATTTCAGACAAATGGCTGGCCAGCCTCTTCTTAAAAACTTCCAGTGTTGGAACATTCACCGCTTCTGGAGGCAGGTAGTTCCACTGGTTAATTGTTCTAAATTTGATAATAAGTCTATTTCTTTTAATAATAAAAAAAAGTAGTCCAGGGGGGAACAAAATATACCACAAGGGCCTCGTGTTTTTTTTCCTGGATTTGTAGACTTTAATGAAAGTCAATTTCAGCCAAGTCTCTGCGGCAGCCTTTCAACCTGACGAATTAACAAATCTGTGAATTAATGGAGGCCGATCTGGTACAGCCGGTTGGATCGGCCTGTTTCTGTTGAAGGAAATCACACAAGTCAGGCCAAGGCCTGTCTTGTGTTTTCAGCCATAACTGGGGCGCCTCTCTTTGCAATATTGGGGAAACAGGATAATTGCTTCGGCTCCCGACGATTAATCGGAGCCGTTGTGTTATCGTTAAGGCCGGATCACTGCTTCGCCAGGCCTGAATTATACACACAATGTTCTTCAAAGAGGCCGTGATGCGTTGGAAAGGATCACAACGGGTGTATCTCATCCCTACGTCTTCTGTTTAATTTCCTTTCTGCTCCTCTGCTTTTTCCTGTTCCTTTGCTTGCTCAGCAATGGCTTGGCCCCGAGGTCATTCTTCTCACCACAATCCACAAAAAAAACTTTTTTAAAAATAATTGTGTGTCGTAATAAACCTGAAAGGGTCACAAATCTTGAGAAACCGCAACCAGCCACAGGAATGACCTTTTGGAGAACTACTACGGGCACAGTAAAAAACAGAAATTCAGGCCAGGCAATGGAGAAAACCTTGAGTAGAATCTCAGATATTTTGGGCCAAGCCCTGATTTTTTTTTTTTTAATCTACAGCTAGTCCTCCACTTATAACCAGAATTGGGAGCAGACATTCGGTTGTTAAGTGAGTTGGGCTTGGTTTTACAGCCCTTTTCCCGGGGTCGTTAAGCGAATCACTGCCGCTGTTAAATGAAACAGGCGGCCATTAAACGAATCCGGCTTTGCTTATCAGAAGCTGCTTGGGCAGTTCGCAAATTAGAATAGAATAGAACAGAACAGAACAGAACAGGAAAGAATTAGAACAGAACAGAACAGAACAGGAAAGAATAGAACAGAACAGAATTAAGAATTAGAAAGAATAAGAATAAAAATAGAACAGAACAGAATAGAACAGAATAGAATAGAATAGAATAGAATAGAATAGAATAGAAATAAGAATTAGAAAGAATAAGAACAGAATAGAACAGAACAGAACAGCACAGAATAGAATAGAATAGAATAGAGTTGGAAGGGACCTTGGAGGTCTTCTAGTCTAGCCCCCTACTCAGGCAGGAGAACCTACACCATTTCAGGGGATCACATGACTCTGCAACCGTTGTAAATACGTCCCGATTCTCAAATATGCATATTTTGATCTTGCAACAGTCATAAGTGCGAGGACCAGCCATAAGTCATTTCTTTCAGTGCCGTTGTGACTTTGAAGGGTCACTAAACAAATGATTATGAGTCGAGGATTCCTTGTAATGTTGAATGCGCGATTTATAAGCGATATACACCATTTAAACATTTAGTAACCTTTCTTTCTTCTCCTTTTTCTTCGTTTGTTCTGCTTAATTTTTTTTAAAAAAAGAAAAACGGTTTATTTCCGCATATTTTTCTTCATTGCTTGTCCAGCTTTTGCAACTTCAGTTTAAATATTTTTCTCCCTGTCTTTCTTATAGAATAAAATAGGTTTAGCTGGAAAAGTAATTGGGAGGGAAGGAAAACACCATCAGGCTTTTAAAGCTGACGTCACCCCTTCGAGGTAGGCTGGATAGGGTAGCCGACTCCATAAAATACAACAGGAACTTTGTTTATTTATAGAGTTAGGTTAAAGCAGCCTTTTTTCAACCTTGGCCACTTGACGTTGGGTGGACTTCAACTCCCAGAAGTCTTTGCTTTGCTGACTGTAGAATCCTGGGAGTTGAAGTCCCCACGTCTTGAAGTGGCCAAGGTTGAGGAACACTGTGCATACAGGCAGAGATAGTTATTGAGTTTTTGCCCCATTTTGCAACCTTACTTGATGCCGTTGTTGAGTGAATCACGGCAGTTGTTAAATTCGTAGCCCGGTCGTTAAGTGAACCTGGCTTTTCCCTGTGGACTTTGCTCGTCAGAAGGTCTCCAAAGGGGATCACGTGACACCCCCCCGGGACGCTGCAACCATCCTAAGTACACGCCACTTTCCAAAATTCCGTCTGAATTTTGATCACGTGACCACGGGGGAGGCTGCAACGGTCGTAAGTGTGAAAAAGGGCCCTGTGTCCCTTTTTTCAGTGCCGTTGTAACTCGGAACGGTCACTCAGCAAGCTGGGGACAGTGAAGGGCTACCTGTACGGAACTACCTAAACAAGAATCGTGGTCCCCAACACTGTAGGCCCGTGGTAGCAAACCTATGGCACACATGCCCTTTCTGTGGGCACGTGCGCCTCGCTCTTTGGCTTTCACAAGAAAAAGCCATTTCTCAAGCCCTTCCTAGCCAAAAAAAGCCTCCGGAGCGAGCGTGCTGTTTTCAGTTTTGAATTCTATCAAATCTGACACCAGAAACATATTTATATTTATTTGATTTAGAAGGGACGCGGTGGCTCAGTGGGTTAAGACGCTGAGCTTGTCGATCAGAAGGTCGGCAGTTTGGCGGGTCGAATCCCGAGTGCCGCGTAGCAGAGTGAGCGCCTGTTACTCGTCCCAGCTTCTGCCCACCTAGTAGTTCGAAAGCACGTAAAAATGCAAGTAGAAAAATAGGGACCACTCCGGTGGGAAGGTAACAGCATTCCATGCGCCTTTGGCGTCTAGTCATGCCGGCCACATGACCACGGAGTCGTCCTCGGACAAGCGCTGGCTCTTCGGCTTTGAAACGGAGATGAGCACCGGCCCCTAGAGTCGGAAACGACTAGCACGCATGTGCAGGGGAACCTTTACCTTTACCTTATTTGATTTATATACCGCCCTTCTCCCGAAGGACTCAGGGCGGTATATAAATGAATACCAAAAGTACAAAATAGAAAAATTAAAAACGAATTAAACAATTGTTTAATTAGTTAATAATTAGTTAAAATCAATAATTAAAATCCCAAACTTATCAGACCAGGCCGGCTTGTTCGAATAAATAAGTTTTTAGATCACGTCGGAAGGAGCGAAGGTCGGGAGCCATCCGGAGCTCAACCGGTAATCGGTTCCAGAGGTCTGGCGCGCCCACAGAGAACGCCCACTCCCTGAGGGTCACCAGCCGACATTCTCTGACCGGTGGCACCCTGAGGAGGCCTTCTCTGTGGGAGCGCACTGGACGAAGGGGAGTTGACGCTGGCCGCAGGTGCTCCCGTAGGTAATCCGGACCCATGCCATGTAGGGCTTTATAGGTTATCACCAGCACCTTGAAACAGACAAACAGACGACTTTAGTGCTGCATGTGTTGCTTTCAAATTTACAAAGTATGAGCCAAGGTTAGACAAATTATCAGCACGCACAACACAGCGAAAATCACCTTAATTCTTCAAAAGCACGCCGAATGCAAACTTTTACCTTCCCATAAAAATTTGCTTGTATCACTTGAAAGCTTTGTTACTGTATTTTTTCTTGTAAGACAAAAAGATGTTAATGTAGGCGTTGTTGTTTTTTCCCTAAACGAAAACCTCAGTGTTCTGGTTACACTGCCGTGTGGCCGCTTTGCAATAAACAAGTGGGTTTTGGGTTGCCGTTTGGGCACTCGGTCTCTCAAAGGTTCGCCATCACTGCCGGCGTAGGCCTTGTTTCAACCCACGACAATGTTGTGTGTTTCTCCCCCAGGTGAACTCTCTGGACGACAACGGCGTGCTGGTCGGGAACTGGACCGGCGATTACTCCCGCGGCACGAATCCTTCGGCCTGGGTGGGCAGCCGAGACATCCTGTTGAAGTACCTCCGTACAGGATACCCCGTGCTCTACGGGCAGTGCTGGGTGTTTGCTGGCGTCGTGACCTCAGGTGGCTGCTGTTGGTGGTTGAGGTGGGGAGGGTTGTGGGTCACAGGAAAAGAGACAAGAACGTCGAGGACGGTGTGCGTGTGTGTGTGTGGGGGGGAGCTGTTCTAGATTCTGAGGTTGGGGGCGCTCCGTCCCTGGAGGTTTTTAAGAAGAGATCGGAGATCCCTTTTGTCTCGAAATGATCTAAGGCAGGGGTAGGCAACCACGGCTCTTTTATGACTCGTGGACTTCAACTCCCAGAATTCTCGAGCCAGCCACGCTGAGGAGAAATGGAGAGGTTTCCAAGCTGAGCCATGTCTGGCTCAGGAATTCTGGGAGTTGAAGTCCATGAGTCATAAAAGAGCCAAGGTTGCCTACCCCTGGTCTAGGGTCACCTGCTTGAGCAGAGGGTTGGGCTAGATGACCCCCCAAGGTCCCTTCCAACTCTGTTATTCCGTTATTTTTATTCCTCCTCCTCCTTTTTAAGAATGGATTGGGCAACCATTTTTCTTGAGCAGGGGGTTAGACTAGAAGACCTCCGAGGTCCCTTCCATCTGCTATTTTATTATTATTCCTCCTTCTCCTCCTCTTTTTAAGAAGAGATTGGAGTACCATTTGTCTAAAATGTTACAGGCTCTCCTACTTGACAGGGGTCGGTCTAGAAGGCCTCCAAGATCCCTATTCTGTTATTCCTCCCCCCCCCACTTCCTCCTTTTTAAGAAGAGACTGGAGAGCCCCTTGTCTGAAATGGTCTAGGGGTCTCCTGCTTGAGCAGGGGGTTGGACTAGATGACCTCTAGGGTCTCTTTTCTTATTCTACTATAACCTGGCCCCAGACTTTTCATTTTCATTTTTTAATCCAATCAGCCCTGTAAGGGGTGGGGGGGATAAAAAAGAGGAGAATAATAACGACTGAATAATAACTTTGAACTGCCTTCGAGAATTAATAACTTCTCGATGGCAAATGAACCCTGCCAATGGACACCTTCTGCTCCAAGTTCAAGAGAGCAAACATCCCATCAGAAAAGTCTCACCAATTTGGGTGTGTGTGTGTATGTGTGTGTACTGGTAGAGTACAACCACTAGGCCTCTCTGCTGATACCTTTCCTCTCTGTCCCTTTCCCCCACCCCACCCCCAGTCCTGCGGTGCCTGGGCATTGCCACCCGGACCGTCACCAACTACAACTCGGCGCACGACACGGATGTCAGCCTCACCATGGACATCTACTTTGACGAGAACATGAAGCCCCTGGAGCACCTCAACGCTGACTCTGTCTGGTGAGGACTTGGGACCTCCTTCTCCTCCTCCTCCTCCTCCATGGGCATTGGGGTGGGGTGGATGAGGACAAGTGGGCAGAGAAGACCAACTAAGTTAGTCTCCAGTTAGCTGTGCCTTCAACTTGATCAATGTTCTTCTTGAGATCATCCAAGGTGTGCTGCCACCACGTGGCTGTTTTGGGAAATTATAATATGCTAATTGGGTCTACCAGCACCTTTCCCTTTTGTGATGTATTTCCTATCCTGCTCATGTTGTTGTACTAGGATCCACCCCTTCTGGGTTGGACTTCCCCCTTCTCCTTGTTCCCTTGTGTTCCATCCTCCATTGTAACATCTGAACACAAGCCATGCGGACAGTAATCCTGTTACTGCCTTTTGACCTTAAAGTACCGTCCAGACTTCACCTGACCACACCTTCTCTGCTGTAATCTACATGCAAAATAAAGGTATTTCAGATGAAGCAGGTGCTTAAACAGACCAGTGCAAGTGTCTTAACAATGAATTAAATCACTAGCACAACGAGCTTTCGATCCAGAACAGTCAAAAGACAGCTCAGGAATTCTGGGAGTTGAAGTCCACGAGTCATAAAAGAGCCAAGGTTGCCTACCCCTGGCCTAGGGGGTCTCCTGCTTGAGCAGAGAGTTGGACTAGAAGACCTCCAAGGTCCCGTCCAACTCTGTTCTTCTGGATATGCACTGAATATTTGAATTTCCTCCTTGCAGGAATTTCCACGTGTGGAACGACTGTTGGATGAAGAGACCAGATCTGCCTTCGGGTTTCGACGGGTGGCAGGTGGTGGATGCAACCCCTCAGGAATCCAGCAGTGGTAAGCTTGGGGTGGTGAAACAGAACTCCTACGAAATGGGTGTCCAGGTTCCGACGAACGAACCCAACAGAGAAAATGCTGCTGAGCTATGATCCAATCACTTCGTGCAAAGCTTTATGGAGCCCATCATTTTGGCACGAATGAAAGCGAAACCAGCTCTGGTTAATTCCCGTGAAAACCACTACTACGATTAAAATATAGAAATCTCCATTCCACGCTGTCCAATCCAGGGTCAAAACATTGTTATGAGAAAGTGTTTCTGTAGGTTGGAAAACATCTGCTGAAACGTCCTTGGTTCCCACAACTTGACTTCTGGTTGTCCGGAGCTTGCGTTCCATTTCCCCCTCTCCTCCCCTCTAATGCATTGGCAACATCGTGTGCGTGCTTCGAGCTTGACAACGGGATCTCCAAATTTGGAACCCCGGAGAAGGTTCCACATTGGAAGCATGACGCTCGGTGGAGGAGTCACTCCCGCTTCTCTGTTTCTTTCCTCACGTCACCTTACATGTCTCCCCACAGGGATCTTCTGCTGTGGACCCTGCTCTGTGGAGGCCATCAAGAACGGTCTGGTCTACATGAAATACGACGCTTCCTTCTGCTTTGCCGAGGTGGGTCCTCGTTTTAGCAATGAACAGATCTCAGGAGGCTTAGTTGGGGTTGGTCGTTCAGGCACGGGGGCTAGTGGGTGGGTGGGAGAAAAGTGGCAAGAGGACAGAGTAATGATGATTGGTCTCCTCAGGTGAACAGCGACAAGGTGTATTGGCAACGCCAAGGAGATGGCACCTTCAAGATTGTCTATGTAGAAGAAAAAGCCATTGGGCATCTCATCAGCACCAAAGCCGTGGGATCCCATCAACGCCAAGACATCACAAGTCTTTATAAGCATCCCGAAGGTACGACAGCGCCGAGTGGGGAAGGATTGGGACAGCGGCAACATAAATGCAGCTATTCCTTGACTTCCAATAATTTGTTCAGGGACTGTTTGAAGTTATCGACAGTACTGAAAAAAAAAAGTATGTTATCCCTATTTTTACCATTGCTGCATCCCCGTGGTCATCTGATCAAAGTTCAGATGCTGGCAACTGACTCGTATTTGTGACGGTTGCAGTGTCCTGGGGTGGGGCTGTCACGTGATTCCCCCTTGGGGACCTTCTGACAAGCAAAGTCAAGGGGGGAAGCCAGATTTCATTTAATGACCGCGTCACCAATTGAACAACAGTGATTCACGCACTCGTAAAATGAGACAAAATTCTCTCAGCAAAAGTCTGGCTTGGCAACATAAATCGGGGGTTCGATTATGGCCGTAAGTCGAGGACTATCTGTAAAGCAAGGAAATCTAGAGTTCTATTTCGGGGGGTGGGCTTTTTGAAAAAAAAGGAGCAAATCCCCTTTCTATTTTCTGCTTTTGTTCCGATACAACGAGGAATATTTATATCTGTTCTGTATGCATCTCCCTCAGGAGCATGGCATTTCAAATGACTTCACAATGACAGCTCGTCCTTGAGCGAGCCGCAAATTCATGTTGCTAAGTGAAACATTTGTTCAGTGAGTTTTGCCCCATTTTATGACAGGCGTTAAGTGAATCATATTAAGCTAGTAACAAGGTTGTTAAGTGAATCTGGCTTCCCCACTGAGTTGCTTGTCAGAAGGTCACAAAAGGGGATCAGGTAACTCCGGGACAATGCAACTGTCATAAATATGAACCAGTTGAATTTTGAACGTGTGACTAGGAGGTGGGGGGATGCTGCGACGGTTGTAAGTGTGAAAAACAGTCTTGGGTCACTTTTTTCCAGTGCCATTGTAATTTGAACAGTCACTAAATGAACTGTTGTAAGTCGAGGACTGCCTGTATGTCATCAAGGTCTTCTTCGTATCTCTCCCCTCGGATGAAAGGAGAGGGGACCCCTTTTTGAATTCCCCATTCTTTCTCTCCGCAGGATCGGAAGCAGAGCGCAAAGCAGTGGAAACCGCTGCCAAGCATGGCACCAAGGCCCACATCTACACCAACAAGGAGTGGGGAGAAGACATCTCAGTGACGGTCGACACGCAAGAGGCCTACACTGGACAGGACATCTCCTTGAGGGTCATCCTGAAGAACCGGAGTTCGATGCCTCGCAACGTCTCTCTCAATCTCTTTGTGGCGGTCATGTATTACACAGGCGTCACTGGCAGCAATTTTAAACAAGAGCAGCGGCAGGTCCAGATCCCTGCAGGAGGAGGTAACCATCTCCGGCTGTCCGAGGCATGGCATCTTATGTCAAAACTGGGAAGGACCCGAGGTTGTTGAGGGTGTTGGAATTCATTGTTGGAATGTATTTCTATGCAACAACTGGAGAAGTATTCAGGCAGTAGATGGCAGTGTTTACAAGTTTGGATCTATGTTCTTTGTTAAAATAGTTGAGCGGTAAAGCACATGGTGATGGTGCTCTTTGTTTAAGCTATGGTGCTCAAACAGAAGGAGGACTGTGCTGTGATGCAGAACGGGTTATGCAAGATAAGGAAAGGAAAACTTGGCATTTGTGTAACCTGAGGGTCTCCCCCTACATGACCCCAAATTTGTCTGCCTTCCTTCTCGCAGCTCAACCAGTTCCGATGGTCATCTCCTATCCTGAGTACAAGCCCCATCTGGTGGACCAAGGAGCCATGAAGCTCAGCATTTCTGGGAAAGTAGCCGAAACCGGACAGGTCATTGCAAAGGAACACACTTTCCGTCTTTGCACCCCGGACCTCACCCTGACGGTACGACACGGACTCTTGGCTGCCTTCACCAGCCGTGTCCGACAAACTAGGTTGGACAAGGATAGTGAGAACTTCTGAGCCCAGAAGATTAGGATTCTCAGGAGATGTTGGTTAGAGAAATTTATTTTTGCAGCTGTCCCCAAATTTGGAGCTGCCAGTTCCTGTGTTCTTTGGGATAAGGGGAACTACATTCTACATTAGTCCTCATTTAGCGACTGATTTTTTAAGAGATTGTTCGTAGTTATGACCGTGACAAAAAGTAACTTCACGACAACCCGTCATCTTTACGACCTTCACAGGCCTGTCAAGCCAAGGAAAGTCATGGCTTCACTTACTGACCACTTCAGTTAATGACAGGTGCCAATGTGGTGGCTAAACAAGGATGAGCTGTATTTTGTACAGAAGCTCACTGGGAGTACTGCCATACCGTTCAGATGTTTGTAAAAATACTACCCCTAGGAGGGTGCATTATTTCACTTTGAAAAATTAGCTATAGAATTTTCCTTTGGATATATCTAAAACCAGTGTTTCTTTGTACCAGGGAGTAATTATATATAAATATATTTTTACAATACAGGTAATCCTTGAGTTACGACCACAACTGAGCCCAAAATTTCTGTTGTTAACTGAAACATTTGTTAAGTGGGTTTTGCCCCATTTTACGACCTTTCTTGCCACAGATGTTAAGTGAATCACTGCAGGTGATAAGTTAGTCACCCAGTCATTAAGTGAATCCGGCTTCCCCCATTGATTTTGCTTATCAGAAGGTCCCAAAAGGGGATCATGTGACCCCGGGATGCTGCGACTGTCATAAATAGGAACCAGCTACCAAGCATCTGAATTTTGATCACGTGACCATGCTGCAAAGGTCATAACTGGGAAATGGTCATAAGTCACATTTTTCAGTGCCGTTGGTGAATGGTCACTAAATGAATTGTTTTAAGTCGAAGATGGCCTGTAGGCAATGCAGTAGTCCTCAACAGTGGTGGAATTCAAATATCTGAACAACCGGTTCAGATATTTGATATATGCCTGGGCCTCCGAGGCCTAGAATGGACTTCCGGAAGTGGCATCCATGTTGTCAAGTTTCCGATGCGGCTAACATCGAATGTTATTGCTTGACACATGTACTTCCGGTGGCCCGTTCTAGGCCTGGGAGGCTTCCTCCAGGCCTCCGAGGCCTAGAACGGACTTCTGGAAGTGACATCCATGTACTTCCGGTGGGCCATTCTACGCCTGGGAGGCCTCCTCCAGGCCTCTGAGGCCTAGAACGGACTTCCGGAAGCAGTGTGCATTCAGCCGGCTCTCTAAACTCAGCAAAATTTAGCTACCGGTTCTGCCGAATCGGTGCAAGCTGGCTGGAACCCCACCCCTGGTTCTCAACCTACAACCATAATAGGGGCCAGAATTTCTGTTGCTAAACAAGGCGGAGGTTTAGCGAGTCGCAGAGAATTTTGCGACCTTTTTTTTTTTTTTTTTTTGGCAACGAATCAGTGCAGTTGCTGAGTCATGCCGTTGTTAAGTGAATCCGGCTCCCCCACCCCCATTGACTTTGCTCGTCGGAAACCGGCTGGGAAGCCGTGACACCAGGATGCTGCAACTGTCACAAGTACACGCCAGTTGCCAAGTGTCTGAATTTTAAGCCCCTGACCGTGGGGATTCTGCCATGGTTGAAAGTGCGGCGTCCGCCCATGAGGCACGCACCCCTTTTTTCAGTGCGGTCGTGACTTCTAACAGTCCCTGAATGACCCTAAGACTAAAATACTACCTGTATTTTCGTTTTACAGTCCCCTGATGATGCATTCGCAATCGCTTAGTGCCATTAATCCTTCCTCGTCTCTCATCCTCTTCCTCTCTCCTCCGCAGCTGCTGGGTCCGGCCATTGTTGGACAAGAAACCCAAGTCCAGATCGTCTTCAAGAACCCTCTTCCTGTGACCTTGACCAACGTCACCTTACACATGGAAGGATCCGGACTTTCGACTCCCAAAACGATGACCGTCGGGTGAGTAAACCTGTAGAAAGCTGCCTATTGCGGTGTTTTCGCTCTTCCTATTAGCTGGTATTTACAGAAGACACAGAACAGAGGAACAGAAGAACAGAGCTGGAAGGGACCTTGGAGGTCTTCTAATCCAGCCCCCTGCTCAAGAAGGACTCCCTAGACCAGAGGTCTCCAACCTGTGGGCCGTGGCCTCCTGGCCACTGGGCCGTGGAACAGGCTGGCCAGTGCGCGCATGTCTGCGCGCACACTCACCCCTACTCGCGCTAGGAAAAATGGGGTGCTGCGTGGCAAAAACAGGGTGGTGCTAGCTAGTGTCACGGAGGCCCTAGCTAGCACCACCCCATTTGCGTCACACTGCTTGTGGCCCTGTTGGCGTGTGTGCACGCACGTAAAATGCTTCCCCCTCCGGTCTACCAACCAAGAAAGTTTGGAGACCTCTGCCCTACAGACCATTTCAGACAAGTGACTCTCCAGTCTCTTGTCTAATCTCGTCTTAGAGAGAGTTGGAGCACCCACAACTTCTGGTGGCAAGCTGTTCCACTGGTTATTTGTTCTCACTGTCAGGGAATTTCTCCTTAGTTCCAGGTTGCTTCTCTCCTTGATTCGCTTGATCCCCCCGCTTCTTTGTGGCAGCCCCTTAAATAGACACCTCTGAGGGAGACGTTTCTTCACCTTTCAGCCCAAATTCGGGACCACCAAAATAAAATTTTATTGCCCTGTCCATCTGACACTGTTGCTGTTTTTGAAAAGGACAGATCTTTGCAATCAAAGATTTTAGGAAAGAAGTAGGAATTATTTTGCCTTCTGAAGGGTCTCCTTACCTGGCAAGTGATCAGGCAAACTATCGAAGTGTGAAAAAAATATTTGGAAGATGCAATTTTCAGGGGAAAGATGATCTAAGACAGGGGTCTTCCAACTTGGCCCTTTGATGACTTGTTGACTTCAACTCCCAGAATTCCTCAGTCAGCGATTTTGATGAAACCGCGGGCTTGCATCCAGACGAGGGGTCTTCAAACTTGGCCCTTTGATAACTTGTGGACTTCAACTCCCAGAATTCCTCAGCCAGCGTGGCTGGCTGAGGAATTCTGGGAGTTGAAGTCCACAAGCAGCGGTCTTCCAACCTGGCCCTTTGATGACTTGTGGACTTTGACTCCCAGAATTCCCCAGCCAGCAAGGAATTCTGGGAATTGAAGCCTGCACATCTTAAATTTGCCAGAATTGAGAAACGTTGATTTAAAAACTGATTTATTTTCATCATAAAAGGCATTCCAGAAAAAAATAATAACTTTACAAAGCGTGCTTTAAAGAGGAAAAGGAGTGTGCAATTTTGACCAAGAAGGAAAATAACCGTTTCATAAAACGGGTAGGACTCATAGAGGTCATCTAGACCAAATCCCTTCTCAGTGCAGAATCCATAAGAGCATCTTGGACAGATTTCCAAGCCGAGAATTCAGGGAAAAGTAGCAAGAACAATCGTGCCTTCTGCACATGTACAGAATTCTTTCCCCCCCCCCCAAATATCTCCTCTCGGTCACCAATTTTGTTGTGCAGTTCATTAACGTTCCCCACCCAAACCCCAAATCCTTTCTACAACATTAATTTCAAGAACAGCTAATCCCGAATTTACAGCCATGAATGAGCCCAAAATTTAGGTTGCTGCCGTGAGAAATTTGTTTTTTTTTTAAAAAAAGAAAAAAAAGAAACCCAGACAACTAAGCACTTGGGATGTGTAAAAATAGAAAATTAATGTTTTTAAAAAACAAGTTTCTTAAGTGAGTTCTGCCCCATTTTTCTGACTTTTCTTGCCACATTTGTTAAGTGAGACTCAAAATAGTTGTTCAGTTAGCAACACCGTCATTAAGCGAATCTGGCTCCCCCCCCCTTGACTTTGCTTGTCATAAGGTCTCAAAAAGGGGGGATCCCGTGACACCCACAGGGACTCCGCAACTGTCGTAAATGTGAGTCGACTGCTGAGTGTCTGAATGTAAATTTCGTGATCATGGGGGAATGCGTCAATGGCTGTACTGTGTGTGAAAGATGGTCTTAAGTCACTTTTTTTCCCGGGCCGTTGTAACTTCAAATGGTCACTAAGTAAACGGTCGTAAGTCACAGACTCCCTGTGGCACACTTTTTCCTGAGCGGGATTTGCAAACCTGACCCGCAATCTCTGTTTTCGTGTTGCAGGGACATCGGTCCGCATCAAACGGTGCGACTCTGCCAGAACTTCACCCCGCTCCGTGCCGGACGCCGTCAGTTGGTTGCCAGTCTGGACAGCCCACAGCTCTCCCAGGTCCACGGCGTGATGACCATCGACGTGGTCCAGAGCCCTCCGCCGGGCCCATCAGCCTCTCCGGCACCTGCCCGGGGTTCTCCTGCCCGGGGCCGAGGCTCCCCTGCCCGCGTCCGAAGCTCACCGGCACCCGCTCGAGCCAACCACAGCACCCCAGCCACTGCCAACACCAACGCTAATGCCAACGCCAATGCCAACACAAATGCACGAGCTACCCCCAGCCGCCAGCCCAATCCCGGACGAGCCCCCAATGCTCACGGGGGGGCTGCCACCTCCAGGCCAGGGGCCGCGGGGCGACCCGTTTGAGCCAGCTCTTAGCCGCGGGTGCCAAGTGCGACGTGACAGCACAGCCGAACCAGCCGGCAAAGAGAGGAAGGGGGAGGGGGTCCCTGCCCGAGCCACAGAACCACAGCGGGGTGCGCCAAGCCCACGAGGCCGGCGAAATGTTTCTCCCGGTGGTGACCTTTGAGAAATGTCGCCACCTCTTCGCCCACCGATTTCTCTTCCCTTCACTTCTGTTCTGCTTCCCCGTTTCTCCTGCGTGTTGTTGTCTTCTGTGAATAATCACCCAACTGGATTGCAATGTGTAGGGTGCAACTGAGGCATCTTCCCTGTTCCACATCGTTCGTCTGAGATGGGGGGGGGGGTCGAGGACTTGGGTGGCCCTACGGCTCTGGGACCCCATTTACCCCCCATTTCTCGCCCTCCCCACTGCCCCAGGGGCACTACACACCCACCCACCCTGTGCAAGGAATGTTTATAACTCGACACTTATTTTTCACCACGATTCTTGTTTCCTCCTTAAACGCGCCACCAATCTTCCCGCGCGCACGCTTGCTTCCCACGAATGGTGCAAAAACCTCTGGAGAAGTTCTGGAGAACTCCCCACGGAGCAGTTCAAATTATTGTTCCTCCTAAGATGAGCGGTGGTGGGTGGTCGTCTCACTTGAGCCAAAAGGAATCATTTTCTAAGAATTTTTCCCCCACATTTTCCCCCCTCTCTTTTTATTGGGACAGATTCAGGGGCGGGGGAGGTTGGGATTTTATTAGCTTTTTTTCTGCTTCCAAGATTTGCCCTGGAAATGTATTTAAGGGGGAAGTAAGTTGAAATCAGATTGCTCAGGAAGGTTAATGCAACGTAAGTTGGCTAGCCACGCTTCTTCTGCCATTCACGCACTTAAAATATAGGCAAATTAAAAGTGTGAGCTGAACATGTAACCCTAAAGCGGAGTTGAGAAGGTTTTTAATTACTAGCCAGATTCTTGCTCTTAATTATGTTTCTATCGTCCTGCATTTAACCTAGGTGGAAAATGAATGAAGCAAAAAGAAAGAAAAGAAAAAATGCTGTATTTTTTGTGTGTTCGTACTAATATAGGTATTTATTTGAAAATAAAATGATTTTTAACTCCTTAGCGTGCTTTTTAAATAACGGCGTGCTTTTTATGTTTTTAATGAGACCCGAGTCATTCTGAATTGTCGCTCAGCTGTGAAATTGGTGGGTTGCAGGTCGACCAAAGTCTTGAAATTGCTCGCCACAAACGCTGACAAGATTATTTTAGCCCGGCGTGCTAAAACAGGACCCAAACTGTACAGGTAGATTAACACCTTTTGACAGGAGATTTGCAGCAATTCATTTAGTGACCCGTTCAAAGTTACAACGGCGCTGAAAAGAGGGACTTAGGACCGTTTTTCACACTTAGTGACCGTTGCAGCCTCCTCGGGGGATCAAAATTCAGACGCACGGCCACTGACTTGTATTTTTTGACGGTCGCCGTGTCCCCGGGCGGGTGTCTTGCGATCCCCTTTTGTGAACTTCTGACAAGCCAAGTTGAAGGGGGAAGCCAGCTTCATTTCACAACCGTGTTACTAACTGAAGAACTGCAGCGATTCACTTCACAACAGTGGCAAGAAAAGTCGTAAAGTGGGGCGAAACTCACCTTACATTTGGGGCTCCATTGTGGACGTAAACTGAGGACTGACTCCGTTTATGCATAAGCAGGGAGAGGGACCCCAAGGATAAGAGGTTTACCAGAAACCTAGAAAGCCACTTTATATGCATTTGAAACATATTGAGTTTAGAATGAGTTCGTTCATTAATCAGCATCCTTTGATGTGTCTCGGATGAAGCGCACGCATACTCCATAACATTACATGTGCCGCGTAACGCTTCATAGCCCCCCACGACATCCTTAGTATGATCTAGTTGTCGCTCACCCTCGTATTCGGAAAGAGTGGCATTCACACTGCAATGAGATATAATTGAGTTTGCAAGTTACTAAGGCAGGGATCCCCAACCTGCGATCCATGGATGACTACCGGTCCGTAGCCTGCTGACCACTGGGCCGCGGAACAGGCTGATCCGTGTGTGCACATATGTGTGCGCACTCACACCCCCTGCTCACGCTAGCGCCGCCACCATGCAAACGGGGCGCCGCATGGCGAGAACAGGACAGTAGTAGTGCCTGTGCAGCAAAAATGGGGCAGTGCTAGCGAGTGTCACCGCCCTATTTGTGTTGCACGTGCTCGCGGTCCCATTGGCGTGTGTGTGCGCGCGCAGAAAATGCTTCCCCCTCCCTTTCCCTCCGGTTCACCAACTGAGAAAGGTTGGAGAGCTCTGTGCTAGAGTTCAAATCGACGCACAGGTAGTCCTCAACTCATAACAATTCATTTAGTGACCGTTCAAAGTTACGACGGCACGGTTACGTCAACTCCCAGCGTTCCTCCGGCAGGGGCTTCCAGCCCAGCGTGCTTAAGAGGGCAACGTGACGTTTAAAATCAACTGTCGTGTTTTTGATGGGGCTTTCGCGAGGGTCAGAAACAGGTCCTTGACTTACAGTGCTTTGTTTAGTGACCGTTCGGATTCGATGGCCATCATAAGTTGAGGACTCCCTGTAACTTTGGCAAGTTTTAGCCAGTTTTTAAATCAGACTCTACATTCTGTGGAGAACGTGCTTTGTGACTTCAAAGAATTAGAACACATTAATAAAAGAAAGTCCAAGTTACGGGAAACATGCGTCATCCGAACTTTTCACTTGTCATTCCGGCCACTTTTAATTCTTTGCCGCACTATAAAATTCAGAATTGCAAGTCAGAATCCCGGCTGCTACATTTTATCGGAATGGCACTGTAGTTGCTGGGCTACCAAACCACAACTTTGTGCAACGCTTTGTTAAAGCTGTTCTGTCTTTCACAAGACGCTGCCTGTAAATGTCTGACTTCTACTTCCTTTATTTTATGATCACTGAACTAACTGTTTCTGAGAAACCTTGGCAGCGACTTGTCCAGGCCGTCTTCAAGAATTGGAGACACAATTTAATGGAAAAATATATATACCAAACTCATATAATCATATAATAATTGTCTGAAATGTTATAGGTTCTCCTGCTTGAGCAGGGGGCTGGACTAGACGACCTTTCAGGTCCCTTCCAGCTTCTATTCTATTCTATTCTATTCTATTCTATTCTATTCTTTATTATTCTATTTTATTCTATTCTCTATTCTATTCTTTATTATTCTATTCATTATTCTATTCTATTCTATTCATTATTCTTTATTATTCTATTCTATATTATTCTATTCTATTCAACTGCAGTGATTCGCTCAACAACTGTGGCAAGAATGGTCGTAAAATGGGGCAAAACTCACTTAACAAATGTCTCGCTCAGCAACATACATTTCAGGCTTATTTGTGGTGGTAAATTGAGGACTACCTATATATGTAATAATTATTAGATGTCTTATAGGAGAGCAATCTTGCGTATTGAATTGAATTTTTGTTCGAGGCCCTGGCAAATGAAATTTCCTCTTGCAACAACCTCAGCTGGGATGTTCTGTTTTTCTGCCGGACAATCTAAAGACCCAGAAACAGCTGCCCCACCTCAAAATAAAGTGAAATTGTCCAATGTAGCTGAAAGGGGGTGATTAAGACAAAAAAAAAAAAAAGATTTTCTTCCCACGGTACAAAATGTTCGTTGGACCTACAAGAACTGGAAAGAATTTGCAACTTGGCGGACTTTAAAAAGGGTTCTTGGTCACCATAGTTTGACTTAATTGATTGCTTCAGTTTTTATAGCTGCCCAGCTCACCTCTCCTGACCCTGGGCAGCTTACACTGAACACAAAACACAATACCAAAACTGTGTAAAACCACCCTAGCAAAGAATACCACACCCAAAGCAAGCGAATGCCATAGATTTGAGGTGATGGGTTCTAGATTTCCCTTGCAAGCAAAGGCGCCTGGAGGTCACCAGTCCCGGGAAGAGAAGAGACCAGGTGGATGTAATCTCCAAGCAGAATCTGATTGAATCCTGGTTTTTTGCTGACAAGGTGGTTGTTTTTTTTCATTCAGAATTGGGTTGCCATTCCCTCCTTCTTAGGGCTGGGATAAAGTGACTGGCCCGAGGTCCCCCCCAGCTGGCGGATCCTACTCAGAACCTTCAAAAGGTTTTGTTTGGAAAGTGGCTCATTTGGGATTCCAGGGAGAGTTTTATTGAAGTAAAGCTTTTTGCAAAAAGCTGGTGGAACTTCAACTCACGTAGGAGGAAATTAAGCCACACACAAGTTTTTAAAAGCACATATTTCTATCCTCTCACAAAGCTGGTTCCCCCCCACCCACCCACCCTCCAACACCTATCGAACTCAACAGCTCATCCACTCATCCCGATCAGCTAATCCGAATCTAAAGTTAAACATATTTCAGTTCATCCCCTCCCGAGAAAAAAGCCCTTCTAATTTCATATACCTGTTAACCATGACGTTTTGCTGGCATTAGCTTTATCTTTATTTTTATATTTCCCCTTGCTTGCGCTTACTTCTAGCTTCTTACAGAACCTACATATTTCAAAGTACTGATCCTGCACACCTCAAAGCCCCTGCTTCTAAAAGCCTAAGTTACTCCATTTTTGCCATTCTTCATGAAAACAGATGGGGTTTGTATTTTCATATCGCCCACCTTACAAAGAATGTGGTTACACAATTTCTGATATTCTCTCTTTTATTTCTTGCAGTTTTCTCCAAATTGCCTATGTGAAAATGAAAAGAAAGACTTTGAGCCACCAGTTCTCAACCTTGG
>JAKJMR010032343.1:0-15846 GCA_024449315.1 Daboia siamensis
CATCTGTCATCTAGCTATTTATCATCTGTCAACTAGCTATTATGTCTGTCTATCATCTGTCATCTAGCTATTATGTCTATCTCTATATCTCTCATCTGTCATCTAGCTATTACGTCTATATATCATCTGTCATCTAGCTATTATGTCTATCTATATCTCTCATCTGTCATCTAGCTATTATGTCTATCTTATCTGTCATCTAGCTATTACGTCTATATATCATCTGTCATCTAGCTATTATGTCTATTATCATCTGTCATCTAGCAGTTATGTCTATCTTATCTGTCATCTAGCTATTACGTCTATATATCATCTGTCATCTAGCTGTTATGTCTGTCTGTTTATCTATTCTATCACCTATATCACTTCTCTATTTCTCTGTATCATCTCTCTCCCTCTGTCTCTCCCTTTCTTCTCTGTCTCTTCCTCTCTCTGTCTCTCCCGATCTATCTATGTCTCTTTTTCTCTCTCCCCTCCCCACCCCTGTCCTTTTCCCCCCTCTATCTCTCCCTGTCCAATTTTTACTGAGATGATCAACATAGAAATGAAACGGAAAAAAGAAGAAAAGGGTCTTATCATCCTGCCCTTTTCAGCCCAGCACAACCCAGCTAAGAAACTTGCAGCCTCAGCTTTTTTTTCCTTTCACTTTTGCCCAGTTAGTCTAGAACCACTTTCGATAGCAACAAATCTTATCTCGTCCACCAATCCCAAAAGTCAGAATTTCATCATCATCATCATTATTATTATTATTATTATTTTGGTTCCCTACTGTCTCGACCCCCAAAACCTACAAGCAGTTTGCAACCAGAAACAAAGCTGGATGTGTTCTTTTCTCAGATGAAAGCCGTGAACTTTTGCCGCTGCCGCCATCAGTTTTCCTGGCCATTCCCCCATTGTGGGGCTTCGTGTCTTTTCCCACTTGGGCGCATGAGGCGTTTCTTGCTGCCGGCTGCAGGGCACCCTTGAACTACGCGAGAGAAAACAGGTCACAGCGAAGGCACCGGTTGCCTCTTTGGCCAGACGGGCTGAATTGGATAACCCAGCTTCAAAGGGCAAATTTTAAGATGACAGAGACTGCTTCGGGGCCTGGACAGGTGTCTGGCTTTAAATTATAAAGCTCGGTGGGTTGGGCATCCCTTTCGGCCTGACACAGACTGAGCAGACATTTGTCTGAAATGGTCTAGGGCAGGGGTAGGCAACCTCGGCTCTTTCATGACTCGTGGACTTCAACTCCCAGAATTCCTGAGCCAGCCATGCTGAGGAGAAATGGAGAGGTTGCCATGCTGAGCCATGCTGGCTCAGGAATTCTGGGAGTTGAAGTCCACGAGTCATAAAAGAGCCAAGCTTGCCTACCCCTGCTCTAGGGTCTCCTACTTGAGCAGGGGGTTAGACTAGATGACCTCCAAGGTCTCTTCCAATTCTCCTCTTCCTCCTCTTTTTCAAGAAAAAAACGGACAGCAATTTGTCTGGACTGGTATCAGGTCTCCTGCTTGAGCCAGGGGCTGGACTAGAAGACCTCCAAGGTCCCTTCCAACTCTGTTATTCTTCCTCCTCCTCCTTTTCAAGAAGACAATGGACAGCCACTTGTCTGAAATGGACAGGACTTTTTTTCTCATAGAACGCTCAGAACGGAGTTCCGGCACCTTTTCCTTTTACAAAAAAAGCACTGGAAATGGGATAGCTTCTCCTGCTGGAGCAGGGGGGTCAGACTAGATAACCTACAAGGTCCCTTCCAACTCTGGTATTCTGTATTCAGTAAAGATGGTCCTGTTTGTTTGTTTGTTTGCTGCTGTTAGGAATTTCTGGAAAGGGATTACGGGGAAGCTTTCGTGAAAACGATGGAGGAACTCTTCTGCGATTACCTCTGCCAGCTGGAACACCTTCTCCCAGAGCCCCAATTCCAACAGGTACAAAAGGGGGCTGGGGGGAAGAGCCGGAACGATAGGTGATGTGGGGGGGGTGAAGGGAAGGAACAGCGTTTCGGGCAGTGGCGTTGCTGCTTTCATTCCCTCCCACATCAAAAGCCACCAGCCTCAGCTGAATGAATTGCGGGCCGGCCTCAACTTTACCCACCGCCGTCGAGCGCCACGTTTACGTAGCTAAGTGAAACATTGGCTCACTTGAGTTTTGCCCCATTTTACGATCTTCCTTCCCTCCATTGTTAGGCGAATCCCTAGTTAAGTTAGCAGTCACCAGGAGACGATGAGTTCTAGTCCCGCCTTAGGCACGAAAGCCGGCTGGGTGACTTTGGCCCAATCATCAGGAGATGGTGAGTTCTAGTCCTGCCTTAGGCACAAAAGCCGGCTGGGTGACTTGGGGCCAGTCACCAGGAGACGGGGAGTTCTAGTCCCGCCTTAGGCACGAAAGCCGGCCGGGTGAGTTTAGGCCAGTCCTTGCCTCTCAGCCCAACCCACCTCACAGGGTTGTTGTCCTGCGGAAAATAGGGAGGGGAAAAGTCTGCTAAAATACGCCTATCCCGCCTCGGAGTTCTTGGTTAAGACAGTATCGGCGAGCTACGCACCGAAGTAAAAACCAGCCCCACAGATTTTTTTTTACGCAACTCTGGGCTGCCCGCACAAGGCGGCACAAGGGTCTTTTCTCAAGGCCAGCAAGGGGGCAGGGGGGGCTGCTGTACCTTCAGGGTGGGGGGGGGGGCGGCAGAATATTCCACAGGGCCGCACCTGTCGGAGTGCTTTAACTGACGGGATCCGCACCACCCCTTCCTTGCCAGACCGGGTGGGCTCGGGGGGGGGGGGAAACGGGGGGAGGAGAAAAAAATCCCCTCCTTCTCTCCCTTTCCTTACCAGCTGTTGGAGGCTGCCAGCCACCAAGCCCACCACCAGCTTCCCCAGCCCAGCGCCACCATTTTAAACCAGTACTTCACCGCTATGGGATACCAGCCTGCAGGTAACTCTTTTAACGGGAGCCCCTTTATGGGAGCCGTGGGGTGTGTGGGGGGGTTCTTCTGTGGCCCCTTCACCTCTCCCCCCTCTCCTCTAGGCTTTGCTGAGCCCCCCTCCACCCCTCCCCATCCGTCAGGCGCCCCACGCCAGAGCGAGAACGAGGATTCCCCCTCCTCTCCGCCTTTATCCCCCCAGCCAGGCAGGAGCCGAGGAGAGGATTCCCTTTCCTGCATCTCGGAAGGGTAAGGGTCGGCCTGCGCGGGTGGTCCTCGGCTTACGACCAAACTCCGTCGCTAAGCGAGACAGGTTTTCTCCCCCGTTTTGCGACCTTTTTTTTTTTTTTGCCCTCCCCCTCCGCAGTTGTGGAACGAATTTGGTTCTCCCCGTCGATTTTGGCTCGTCGCAAAAAAAGGGGATCACGCCACCCCCCACCACCCCCGAGGACGCTGCCGCTGTCACAAATACGAGTCATGTTGCCAGGCATCCAGATTTTGATCCCGTAACCAGTGGGAGGGGGGGGGAGGGCGCTGTGAAAAAGGACCACAAGTCACATATCGTAACTTCAAAACGGTCATTCAAGGAACGGTTTGTAAGTTCAGGATGACCTGTAACCCGGTCGTTGAGTGGATCCGGCTTCCCCCACCACCACCATTAAGTTCGCTCGTCAGAAGGTCGCAAACAGGGGATCACGTGACCATCGTAAATACGAGTCAGTTGCCGAGTGTCCCGAGTTCGATCACAGGGATGCTGTGACGGGTATGTGAAAAACGAGCCCCATTTTCCAGTGCCGTTGTAGCTTTGAACGGTCAGTAAAGCGACGGTCGTAAGTCGAGGACTTCCCTTTATTATATTTCTCTTTCCCAGGCGTACCGCTTTCAAAATAGCTCACCCTATCCCCTTTTGTCACCTTCAGGGAATTCCACAGACAGTCCTCGGTCAACTCGGAAATGGGTAGGTTTCAAGATCATTCCCTCAGCAACCCTGCAGAGTTACACCAATGTGCAAATCCAGTCCCCCCTGAGGCGGTTGATGTTCCAATCTCCAAACCCGGCGCAAGGATCCAAGCGGATCTAACTCCTGACTCTGCAGTGCTTTTTCCTCATTCACACCGTGCAAAAAAAACAAAAGCTTGGTTTGGGCAGAGGGGGGGGGGGGGGGAAGCGGGGCTGGGGGAGGCAGGCTGGGAGGGGGAGCGATGGGTCAGGGAGCGAGAGAATCGATACGCTTGCGATTTGGGGGTTGCGGCCGTCTTCCGTTTTGGAAAATATATCCCTGCTCGAGTCTCGTCTCTCCCATTTTGGGCCCATTATCCCCTGCTTCCAAAATCTGAGCAGCTTTGGTGAAAGGATGACGGCTCGGATCAGAGCTCTGCAACTTAAGTTTTGTGCGGGGTGTGTGTGTGTGAGAGAAAAGAGGGTGGGATTGTGAGAAACTGCCGCGGATAGGGACGCTTTGCGTCTAATGGAAAACTCCCCGGAAAAAGATCTTGTCCACTGTCCAGTTGGCATTTCCGGAAAAAGGACGTGCTTTTGCCGAGAGTGTAATATTTTACTGAAAGTTTATATTGGCAAAGAAGAAGCAAAACCACCTCCGGTTTTCCCACTCGAAAGCTTGCTTTACGAAACAATAGATTCCCTCGCCCCCCACCCCACTGGGTGTTCACCATGTCCAATAGTAATATTTCTTCTTGTTCTGGGGACTGTCCACTTCTCCATCAAGCCCCTGCGTTTGTGACCTTGGCGTTCCTGCGGGCTCTCAACCAAGACATTTTTCTGCTGGCTGGGGAATTCTGGGAGTTGAAGTCCACGCCTCTTCCAAGTTGCTCCCATTGAGAAACCCTTGATTTTAGACTCTTAACCCTGGGTAAAGGCTTGGCCTCGGGGGTGTTCTGTTTAGGAAATAAATCTCGTCGTTGTTTTTCCCCCTTGGATGCAGCCGAAGATCTGGTGCCAGATTCAGAAAGCGAACAGAGCACCTGCCCTTTCCAGGTGAGGAAGAAGCTGAGCGGTGGTTGAGTAGCGGGCAGGATTTGAGACCAAGAGGAGGAATGGAGGGGCAAAAACGCTCTTGGCTCACCTGCTGAAGGCCTGGACTGCTTGGCATTCAAGCCAAGATAACCCCTTAAAATGTGGGGTCCTTGGTGCTCTCTGAGCTGGCTTGTTTTCTGGCGGACGTTTCATGACCCAACTAGGCAACATCATCAGTGCTAGAAGGAGGAGGAGGGGGGGGAGGGGGTTGCTCTCTAGTTACATACTATTGGCTTGGCCTGCCAATGTTTGTGGGAATGTTCTTGAGCAGAGGTCTTCAAACTTGGCCCTTTTATGACTTGTGGACTTCAACTCCCAGAATTCCTCAGCCAGCGTGCCTGGCTGAGGAATTGTGGGAATTGAAGTCCACAAGTCATAAAAGGGCCAGGTTTGAAGACCCCTGTTCTTGAGGCCTCCCTAGGCCCCTGCCTCCTCTTCCCTCTTCTCTCCCTTTGGGTTAGCAATTGCACTTAGACGTATATACCGCTTCACAGCTCTCTTTAAGCCATTTAAAGAGTCAACATATTGCCCCCCCCCAAAAAAAAAAAACAATCTGGGTCCTCATTTTAATGACCTCGGAAGGCTGAGTTCAACCTTGGAGCCGGTCAGGATCGAACTCCTGGCAGTCGGCAGAGTTAGCCTGCAATACTGAATTCTAACCACTGGGGAGGAAGGAAGGTAGGAAAATGAAAGGAGAAGGGAGGAAGGAAACGGGAGGAAAAACAGGCAGGAAGGGAAGGAAGGAGATGGAATGAGAAAGGAAGAAGGAAACGAGTTAGAAGGAAAAACAAGCAGGAAGGAGATGGAATGAGAAGGAGGAAAGCAAGAAGGAAACGAGGAAGGAAAAAACAGGCAGGCAGGAAGGAAAGGAGATGGAATGAGAAAGAGGAAGGAATGAAAGAAGGAAACGAGAAAGAAGGAAAAATAGGCCAGAAGGAAACGGAAGGAGAAAGAAAAGAGATGGAAGGAAAAGGAGAAAGGAAGGAAAAACAAAAGGCAGGAAGGAAACGAGAAGAGGAAGGAAGGAAAGAAGCAAAAGCACAATACTCTGCTTCACAATGCTTCATAGCCCCCCTCTAACCGGTTTGCTGTCAGTATCTTGCCCCCCCCAAACAATCTGGGTTCTCAGGATGGGAAGGCTGTGTCCACCCCCAACCCAGTCAGGATCGAACTGCTGGCACTGGGGCAGTGTGTTAGCCTGCAACCCTGCACTTTAACCACTGCGCCACACTGCCCCACCCCGGGGTGAGATGGCGTCTCCTTGAGGCCGTATGCTCAAGTGTTCCTCCCTTTTCCCCCCACCCCCCCACCTCACCAGGGCGAGTACCAGGGCACCCGTCTCTGCACCCTCATCCCCACTTTTCAGGAGCACCTCAGGGACAACGGCAGCCCGTGAGTGACACCCGCACACCTTTCAAAATCGCTCAACTTGAGAAAACGCACAATCTCAACCAAAGTTTCCGGCCAGGCTGGTCCTCGGCTTCCGCCATGTTTGCCCCGACGTGCGGGGCAGGAATCGACAGGGCCTCCTCCGCTTCCGACTGCCGCTGAGCCCATCACTTCCATCGCGAAGCGAGACCCTCCGTGAGCTTGGCCCCGTTTTGCGACCTTCCTCGCTGCGCAGGGGCTAAGCCTATCACGGTCGTTAAAAATCAGCCACCCAGTCGTTAAGCGAATCTGGCTTCCCCGGTTTGACCGTCGTTTGTCCAAAGGTCGCAAAAAAGGGGATCGCGGGAAGCCGGGACGTTGCAACCGTCATAAATACAAGCGGGTTGTGCGTCTGAATTTGGATCGCGCGACCACAAGGATGCTGCAACGGTCGTTAGGTGTGAGAAACTTAAAACTTGCAGCATCCCTGCGGTCGCGTGATCCAAATTTGGATGTCAACGCTGCTAACCTCGGATGTTTCTGCATTGACAACTGATGGAAATGTAGCCCTCTTTTTCCCTTTGCCTTTTAGAGTTAGATGATGCTTGGGGGGGGGGGGGATGTGAATGAGAGTCCAACTAGAAATAACAACACTAAACTTAGCGTGAGAATCAAGGTTACTGAGTCCAGAACTGATAAAAGAATTGGCAGGCTGGAGAATTGGAAATTGAAGTCCAGCAGGTTTAAAAGTTGCCTGACTTGAGGGACGGGGACAAAGATTTATCTGCTGTTATTTCCGGGCACTCCTGAAACTCAGAACGATGCTCTCCAATTCAGTGCCCGTTAATAACAAAGGGTGCCTGGGAAGATTAGTTTGGGGACAAGGATAGGCCCCGGTGGTGGCTCGTCCCACCTCGTTTTAACATTTCGGCTTTTTTGATTTATTTCCTTCAAGATCGAATAGTTCTCCGTTGCGATTGGACGTCTCCGGCTGTCCCCTCCGACAGAGACTCGCAAAGCCCAGCGTTCGACAACGATTTTAGACCTTTATTCAGAAAAGACGATAAAAAGTTTCGACTTGGGTTTCATCTGGACGGCGGAAGAGGAAACGAACGGCGGAGTGCATCTTGTCTCCGGCCGAGGCGGCGCGTCGAAGGGCTCACGCGTTTCGTGCATTGGTCTCGGGAACGCAAAGGACAGGACCGTGAGCGGTTTTGAGGCGCCTTTGGGAACTGGAATGTTTGAAAGCACTGGAAAAATAAAAAGTGTTTGCAAATGCCTTTCTCGGCGGGGGTCCCTGGAGGTGGGGGAGGGGAACTCTCTGAGCTGGGTTACTTCCTTGCGGATGTTTCGTGACCCAACGAGGGAACGTCATCAGTGCTAAAAGGGAGGAGTGGGGTTTGCAGGGCAGGAGAAGGACCGTGGGGTCCTTGGTACTCTCTGAGCTTGGCCGGTTTTCTTGCAGACGTTTCATGACCCAAGTAGGGAACGTCATCAGTGCTAGAAGGGAGTGGGGATTGTGGGGTATAGGAGCGAGAGGGTGAGGGGAAGGAGGAAGAGAAGCAAAAAGACGACGGGGTCCTTGGTGCGCTTGAGGGTGGCGGTTGTTTCCTTGCCCACGTTTCACGATCCAACTAGGGAACATCATCAGCGTTGGAAGGGAGCGGGGTTTGCGGAGAAGAGGAGGAGAAAGGGAAAGACAAGAGGAGGACGACTGTGGGGTCCTTGGTGCTCTCTGAGCTGGGCTGCTTTCTTGCAGATGTTTCATGACCCAATTAGGGAACAACATCAGGACTAGACGGGTGATGGGAGGACTGATAGGTTCTTGGTGGTCTCTGAGCTTGGTGGCTTTCTTGCACGTTTCATGGCTCAACTAGGTAACATTATCAGGGCTAGAAGGGAGAGGGGTTTATGGAGAGAGGAGGAGGAATAAGAGAAAGCGGAAGAGGACTGTGGGGTCTTGGGCGGTCTCTGAGCTTGGTAGTTTTCTTGCAGACGTTTCATGACCCAACTAGGGAACGTCATCAGTGATAGAAGGGAGTGTGGAAGGAAGGAAAGACAAGAGGAGGACTGTGGGGTCCTTGGTGCCCTCTGAGCTTGGTGGCTTTCTTGCAGGCGTTTCATGGCCCAACTAGGGAACATCATCAGTGCTAGAAGGGAGTGTGGGAGGAGGAAGAGGGAAAGACAGGAGGAGGAATGTGGGATCCTCGGTGCTCTCTGAGCTGGGTTGCTTTCTTGCAGACGTTTCATGACCCAACTAGGGAACATTATCAGTGTAGGAGGGAGTTGGTTTTGCATGGAGGAGGACTGTGGGATCTTTGGTGCTTTCTGAGCTTGGTAGTTTTCTTGCAGACCTTTCACGACCCAAGTAGGTAATGCCATCAGAGCTAAAAAGCAGGGGAGGTTTGTGGAAAGGAAAGGAGGAGGACTGTGGGGTCCTTGGTGCTCTCTGAGCTGGGTGGCTTTCTTGCCGGCGTTTCATGACCCAACTAGGGAACGTCACCAGTGCTGCTGGCAGGGAGTGTCTTCCACGGAATGAGAAACTGAGGTTGGTCGCTCCGCTCGGAACCAGAAGCAGCAGCAGCGGCAGCGCTGGCTTCACCACCACGCAGGAATCCGCGTGTTTCTAAAGGAAAGAGCTATCCTGCCTGGCTTGGACTTTGGGGAGTAGCCGAGAGCTTTGATTTCTTTCCCCAGCAGCCCGGATGGGGAGGGAGCAGGGCCCTCTCAAGGCTGATCCTCCCCGCCAAAGATGGGGTTCACTTGCTGGGTGACCCGGATGAAGGTGGTCCGTCGGCTGAGCTCCTTCAGCTTGGCGGCGCCCACGTAGGTGCAGGTGGAGCGGATCCCGCCCAGGATGTCCCTCACGGTGTGCTCCACGTCCCCCTTGAAGGGCACCTCCACCACTTTGCCCTCCGAGGCCCTGTGGGGGGGGGGGAAGAGAGAGGGGGCGTTGCAAGGAAGGCCTTCCCCCGGCGGACCTCCGGGGTCCCTTCCAGCCCTGTGGCTCTATGATCAGCTCGCTCTGTGAGGGCAGGGGTCTGCAAATTTGGCCGCTGGAAGACTTGTGGACTTCAGCCCCCAGAATTCCCCAGCCAGCATGGCTGGCTGGGGAATTCTGGGAGCTGAAGTCCCACAACTCTCTTAAGTGGCCGAGATTGGAGACTCCTGGTCTAAGGCTACCAATGGGATCCTGGGTGAAAGTTAAACCTCCCTTTCTCCTTCCCATTTATATTTTCCATGAACTATTTATTTTCTCTTAAGCTTTGCTTTCTCGGGGGGCGTCTGGAATGGTTTCCTGCCAGTTTTAGATTGATTTATTTGTGGGTTTTTTGGCAAAGTTGGAAAGGAAAGGAAAAGGGGCATTGTAGGATGGTCCTCCACTGGCAGACCTCCATGGTCCCTTCTAGCCCTAAGACTCTATGATCCATATCCATATATACACATACACATACATTACACACACACATATATATATACATACATATGTATACATATGTGTATGTGTGTATGCATATGTGCGTGTATATATATATATATACACATACATACATACACACACACACACATACACACACACACACATTTATTCAGGTTGTACTGTGGAATGATTTTTTATGAATTTTAGGTTTTTCGTTGTTTTTTTTGCAAACCTTAAAGAAAAGGAGAAGTGTTCCACTGGCAGACCTCCAAGGTCCCTTCCAGCCCTATGACTCTATGATGCTGGCTGGTGAATGCCGGGAGTTGAAGTCTTAAAGGGGCCGAGTTTGCAGACCCCCGATCTAGTCTAAGCGCCCCCGATCTGTGCCAAGATCCAAACGAAGCAGCGGGGAACTGCCTGGAAAACCCATCTCTTCGTCACCTGGGAGTGGATCCTACTGTCCTCCTACTCCTGTAGTAGATGGGGAGAAGCAGGGATCCTTCCCAGGGGTAAATCCACCATGGGGGCGGAAGGGATGGGAATCCAATGGCACAACGATCCCGTGGACCATTTCCTGCTACTGTTGAGGGAGGGGCGCTACAGGGAAGTCCTCCGATGGCAGACCTTCAAGGTCCCTTCCAGCCCTATGGCTCTGTGATACCGGTTGGGAATGCTGGGAGTTGGAGTCCGCAAGTCTTAAAAAGCGTAACCGTTAACGTTAACCGCTTCCGGCTTCCGTACCGATAGTCCGCTACTCCTCCGGCGTATTTCTTCATAGACACCTCGGAGCTCATGCCGTAAAAAAGCTTGTATTTCTTGCCTTCCTTTTCAATCAGGTCCCCCCCAGATTCGGTGTGTCCAGCCAACATGCCGCCCACCATCACAAAGTCTGCCCCGGCGCCTGTGGGGCAAAATTCAAGTTATACAGGCAGAGCCAGCAGCAGCTCTCCCACACAAGAGAAGAGAAGAGAAGAGAAGAGAAGAGAAGAGAAGAGAAGAGAAGAGAAGAGAAGAGCAGAAAATGGGGATCACGTGAGCCTGGGATGCTGCAACCGTCGTAAATCTATGCCAGTCGCCAGCTGCCAGCCGCCCCAAATTTGATTACGGGGAGTGTAGGGATGCTGCGACGGTTGTAAGCACGAGGACCGTTTCTGAGCCACTTTTCCCAGGTGCTGTAGTAACCTCGGTCACCAAAGGGATGATTGTTAACTCAAGGACTAGCCTGTACGGGTTAGTCCTCGACTTATGACCACAATTGAGCCCAAATTTTCCATCACTAAGCAAGACAGTTGTTACCCTGTTTCCCCAAAAATAAGGCTGGGTCTTTTTTTTTTCCCCCCTCCAAAAGAGTCAACAGATCCTATTTTTGGGATAGGCCTTAGCTCACCTCCAGCACTGACAGCTCCACCCAACCGGTCCACTTTTTCTGGGACCAAAGTTCTGCAGCTGCATTCGGGCCTGCGTCTTGCAGTCAGGCCTTTCCAGAAGGCCTAAGCAGCCGAGTACGGAGTTATGGATTCAATCCACAGCTTGGTGCTCGGCTGCAGAGAATTTGCAGAACCGAGCTACGGATTGAACCCATAGCTCGGTTCTCGGCTGCAGAGGCCTTCCGGAAAGCCCTGTGACTGAGAAATGCAGGCCTGGCTGCAGAAGAGGCCTCAGAATAAGTGGGCCGTCGAGGAAAGGCCTGGCCGCCAGGTAAGTGGGTGCGGGGCAGATGGGGCAGATCCACACACACCCATCCCCGCCCTGGCTTAATTTTAAGTGTGTGCCTCGCCCCAAAACTAGGGCTTATTTTTGGGGCAGGGCTTATATATAGGCCCACCCCCCCAAAAAAATCAAGCCAGGGCTTTTTTTTTTTTAATCCCATTTATATCCCACCCTTCTCCGAAGACTCAGGGCGGCTTACAATCTAAAGCACAAATCAATGTGCTTAGCAATAGCCTTCATTCTATGTATATGCCTGCTTATTAGGGCTTTCACACACACCCCAAGCGGCATTTTTACAAAGCCAGCTTATTGCCCCCAACAATCTGGGTCCTCATTTTACCTACCTTGGAAGGATGAAAGGCTGAGTCAACCTTGAGCCTGGTGGGACTCGAACCTGCACTAATTGCAGGCAGCTGGTGTTACTTAAGGAGGCGTTAGCCCACTGCTCCACCAAGGTGAAGGCCTTACTTTTGGGAAAACAGGGTGAATCTGGCTCCCCCCCACTTTACTTTGCTTGTCAGGAAGTCCCAAAAGGGGATCACATGACACCCCCCCCCCCCCCTCCCCAGGACGCTGCAACCATCCTAAATATGAACCAGTCTGCTGAGCGTGGCTTCCAACAAGCAACAGGGGATTCCGGATTCCCTTAACGACCGCCTGACTCACTTAAAAACTGCAGTGATTTTCTTAACCGCCGTGTCAGAAAAGGTCATAAAGTTGGGCGTGCTCACTTAACTGCCCTGCTGAACGGCGGAAAGCATAGTCTCAATTGCTGTCGTAAGTCGAGGACTGCCTGTATCGCCCCAGCACTACCTCAACAAACCGAACCGGCTGAATATGGACAACGGGATTTTACCAAAAGCTTTGGCCACATCCCCTGGGCAATGGCAGCCTCCATCCTGCAGAAAAGAGAGCAGAAAGTTAATCTCAGCCTGCCCGTATTTTATTTCAGGCCTCCATCCTAAGCAGACGTCAATTCCTACAAAGGCGTGCAAAGAAACAGGCAGAGCAAGATTCTAGTCCTCAAGGGCAGTATAAATATGAACCAGACAGAGAAGCAATGATTGCGCTGGACTTCTGAGAATTATACTGTTTGCCCAGATCAACAAGGATTCTTAAACCGGCTTGTTGGGTACGGCAACACAGAAGGAAACTGTGAAAATGATGTCAAAAGACAAAGAAAGCAACTTGATTCCAATATAAACATGTTCTTTCCGTTATCCAACACTTTTATCCTATAAAATGTTACTAAAGTCTCTGGTAACTTCTCCCCTTCCCGGTACAACTACAGATCTCCAATTTTGACAACTTGAAGACTTGTGGACTTCAACTCCCAGAAATCCCCAGCCAGCATATTCATTGTGGCCCTGCTTACTCTCTTATAATCCCTTCCTCTCCAATCTCCCCGCTTCAAGGGATAGGAGGGGGGGAAAAATAAAACAGGCATGGCTGGCTGGGGAATTCTGGGAGTTGAAGTCCGCAGGTCTTCAAGTTGCCAAGACTGGAGACCTCGATCGACAGATTGCTGTTCCTAGAACTCAAATACAGTAAGGTTTCGCTTTCTCACCGAGATGATGTGTCCCCCGAGACCGTGAGCAGCGTCCGCACACTCCATGACGGCGCTGAGTTGAGGGTAGCCCACTCCGGTCTTCTTCCGAGTGGTACAAACGGAGCCTGAAACAAGCCAGGATTAAGCCAGGCAGATCCCTAGCAAGAATCTAATGGTCCCCAACTCTTTAGCGGGGACAACCTAACTTGAAATTTTCCGCCCAGTTATAAGCGGAAGGCCGAATCTGCTGGGACCCAACATTACCTGGTCCGATCCCCACTTTGATGATATCGGCGCCTGACAAAATGAGTTCCTCCACCATTTCGCCCGTCACGACATTCCCGGCCTTTGGAGAGAAAAAAAAAAAAGAGAAAGAGAGGGCAAGAAATGGGTGAGTCACACATGAAAGCAGGTAGGTGACTTTGGGCCAATGACCTGGAGATGGTGAGTTCTAGTCTCCCCTTAGCCAGGAAAGGCAACTGGGTGACTTTGGACCAATCACCAGGAGACTGAGAGTTCTAATCCGGCCCTAGGCGTGAAAGCCGATTGGGTGGCTTTGGGCCAATCACCAGGCAATGGGGGAGTTCTAGTCCAACCTTACACATAAGTACTGGCTAGGTGGTTTTGGGCTAATCACCAGGAGGTGGTGAATTCTAGTCCTATCTCAGGCACAAAAGCTGGCTGGGTGACTTTGGGGCAATCACCAGGAGACGGTGAGTTCTAGTCCAACCTTACACATAAAAACTGGCTAGAATGATTTTGGGCTAATCACTGGGAGGCAGTAAATTCTAGTCCTGCCTCAGGCACAAAAGCTGACTGGGTGACTTTGGGGCAATCATCAAGAAGCTGTGACTTCTATTCATGCCTAAGTGGCTTTGGACCAATCCCTCTCTTTCACCCCAACCCACCTCACAGGGTTGTTGTTCTAGGAAAAAGAGAAGGAAAGCATGTTGGAGATATCGGCCACTTTGATTTATTTGTAAAAATAAAGAGAGAGAGAGGGAGAGGGGAGGAAAGAGAGATGGTGGATGGATGGATGGATGGATGGATGACAAGAGATAGAAAGAAAAATAGATATAGACACAGAAAGATCATAGAGAGAGGACAGATAGATATAGGGAGATGAGAGAGATAAGAGATGAGAGGATGGATAGATAGATAGATAGATGGATGGATGGATGGATAGATAGATAGATAGATAGGTAGATATAAATGAGAGAGATGAGATAGAGAAGAGATGAGAGAGAGCTGAGATAGATGAGAGAGATGAGATATAGATAATAAGAGAGAGAGATGATATAGAGATAGATGATAGATAGGGAGATGACAGAGATAGATAAATAATATTTATTTATTTATTTATTTATTTGTATTTGTATACCGCCCTTCTCCCGAAGGACTCAGGGCGGTGAACAGGGCAACAAATAAAAATACAAAAATACAAACATTAAAAAAGATTAAACAAATGCCCAGAAACTAACAACAATAAGTTAAAATACATTACATAATAGTTGAGAGAGATGTTAGATAGATAGATAGATAGATAGATAGATAGATAGATAGATAGATAGATTAGATAGATAGATAGATATAGATAGATATAGATGGATGGATGGATGGATGAGAGAGAAAATGATAGCCAACTCAGGACCAAAAGCAGCGACAGACCACGCAGCCCAGTCTGAAAAGGGGAAAACTTAAAAAAAACTTTTTAAGAAGTCTTAAAATCTTCCCTGCCGGTCTCAAGCGGAACCGTGGGATGTCCACGTACCATGATGGTGTGATCCGGATACCGCTTCCTCAGGTCCCTCAAGAACTGGACGAAGTGTTCGGAGTAACCGTTGGCCACATCCAGACAGATATACCGGATCTGCGGCACAGCCTCCAGGACTCGGTCCAGCTGCTCCAGGTCGGAAGTGCCGGTGCTGGCCGCCACGTTCTAAGGGCGGGCAGCGAGCAGGGAATTTGTAAACACGGGAGGAGGAGGAGGAGGAGGAGGAGGAGGAGGGGGGGGGAAACTACTCACTCAAGTACAGTGGACTGAGCTGAAAAGTCAGGCAGAGCCGTTAACGTTAACAGAATAACAGAGGTGGAAGGAACCTCAGAGGTCTTCTAGTCTAGCCTCTAGCTGGAGCAGAAAACCTTGTCATGCCATTCATGAATGAATGAATAAAAGTCAGGCAAGTGTGACTGGGGATTTGGAGACTGGATCACGAGTTATAAATCGATCAATCAAATACATTTGAGCCCCGTGGCCAAGCGCAGGCGGGGCCGGCAGTCGTAACTCTGAGGAAGGGTCCTAAGTAGCATTTCTGAAGCCGGTCACAGGTTTGAACGGTCGTTAAACGACCCATCGGTCGTACATGGAGGACTAGGGTGTGGGGTGGACACGAGAGGGGGAACTGAAGGCGAAGGGCAAGATGGCACGCCTACCTGGAGACAATCTGGATTCTGAGCGGCAAATTCCTTCCAGTCCTCCACCGTGCAGTGTTTGTGGATGGCTGTGAAGAGAGAGAACTGGGGAAGGAGACAAAATCAAAAGAAGAAAGCTAGTGGTTGAGGCACTTGGCTAGAAAGCGGGAGGTTCTGAGTTCAAGTCCCGCCTTAGCACGGAGAGCCAACGGGGTGACATTGGACCAGTCCCTGTCTCTCAGCCTAAGCCACCTCACAGGGCGGTGGTTGTCGGGAAAATAGAAGGAGGAAGGTGTGATGGAGAAAAAGAAAGGAAGGAAGGAAGGAAGGAAGGAAAAAAGACAGAAAGAAAGAAAGAAAGAAAAAGAAAGAAAGAAAGAAAGAAAGAGGAAGGGAGGAAGAGCAAGGCAGGAAAAGATAGAGAAAGTTGAAAGAGAGGGAAGAAAGAAGGAAGGA
>JAKJMR010032344.1:0-18605 GCA_024449315.1 Daboia siamensis
TAATAATAATAATAATAATAATAATAATAATAATAATAATAATATATTGATGATGATGATGATGATGTTCAAAGGGACTTTGGAGGTCATCTAGTTCAACCCCCTGCTCAGGCAGGAAACACTATACCATTTCAGACAAATGGCTGGCCAGCCTCTTCTTAAAAACTTCCAGTGTTGGAACATTCACCGCTTCTGGAGGCAGGTAGTTCCACTGGTTAATTGTTCTAAATTTGATAATAAGTCTATTTCTTTTAATAATAAAAAAAAGTAGTCCAGGGGGGAACAAAATATACCACAAGGGCCTCGTGTTTTTTTTCCTGGATTTGTAGACTTTAATGAAAGTCAATTTCAGCCAAGTCTCTGCGGCAGCCTTTCAACCTGACGAATTAACAAATCTGTGAATTAATGGAGGCCGATCTGGTACAGCCGGTTGGATCGGCCTGTTTCTGTTGAAGGAAATCACACAAGTCAGGCCAAGGCCTGTCTTGTGTTTTCAGCCATAACTGGGGCGCCTCTCTTTGCAATATTGGGGAAACAGGATAATTGCTTCGGCTCCCGACGATTAATCGGAGCCGTTGTGTTATCGTTAAGGCCGGATCACTGCTTCGCCAGGCCTGAATTATACACACAATGTTCTTCAAAGAGGCCGTGATGCGTTGGAAAGGATCACAACGGGTGTATCTCATCCCTACGTCTTCTGTTTAATTTCCTTTCTGCTCCTCTGCTTTTTCCTGTTCCTTTGCTTGCTCAGCAATGGCTTGGCCCCGAGGTCATTCTTCTCACCACAATCCACAAAAAAAACTTTTTTAAAAATAATTGTGTGTCGTAATAAACCTGAAAGGGTCACAAATCTTGAGAAACCGCAACCAGCCACAGGAATGACCTCTTGGAGAACTACTACGGGCACAGTAAAAAACAGAAATTCAGGCCAGGCAATGGAGAAAACCTTGAGTAGAATCTCAGATATTTTGGGCCAAGCCCTGATTTTTTTTTTTTTAATCTACAGCTAGTCCTCCACTTATAACCAGAATTGGGAGCAGACATTCGGTTGTTAAGTGAGTTGGGCTTGGTTTTACAGCCCTTTTCCCGGGGTCGTTAAGCGAATCACTGCCGCTGTTAAATGAAACAGGCGGCCATTAAACGAATCCGGCTTTGCTTATCAGAAGCTGCTTGGGCAGTTCGCAAATTAGAATAGAATAGAACAGAACAGAACAGAACAGGAAAGAATTAGAACAGAACAGAACAGAACAGGAAAGAATAGAACAGAACAGAATTAAGAATTAGAAAGAATAAGAATAAAAATAGAACAGAACAGAATAGAACAGAATAGAATAGAATAGAATAGAATAGAATAGAAATAAGAATTAGAAAGAATAAGAACAGAATAGAACAGAACAGCACAGAATAGAATAGAATAGAATAGAATAGAATAGAATAGAATAGAATAGAGTTGGAAGGGACCTTGGAGGTCTTCTAGTCTAGCCCCCTACTCAGGCAGGAGAACCTACACCATTTCAGGGGATCACATGACTCTGCAACCGTTGTAAATACGTCCCGATTCTCAAATATGCATATTTTGATCTTGCAACAGTCATAAGTGCGAGGACCAGCCATAAGTCATTTCTTTCAGTGCCGTTGTGACTTTGAAGGGTCACTAAACAAATGATTATGAGTCGAGGATTCCTTGTAATGTTGAATGCGCGATTTATAAGCGATATACACCATTTAAACATTTAGTAACCTTTCTTTCTTCTCCTTTTTCTTCGTTTGTTCTGCTTAATTTTTTTTAAAAAAAGAAAAACGGTTTATTTCCGCATATTTTTCTTCATTGCTTGTCCAGCTTTTGCAACTTCAGTTTAAATATTTTTCTCCCTGTCTTTCTTATAGAATAAAATAGGTTTAGCTGGAAAAGTAATTGGGAGGGAAGGAAAACACCATCAGGCTTTTAAAGCTGACGTCACCCCTTCGAGGTAGGCTGGATAGGGTAGCCGACTCCATAAAATACAACAGGAACTTTGTTTATTTATAGAGTTAGGTTAAAGCAGCCTTTTTTCAACCTTGGCCACTTGACGTTGGGTGGACTTCAACTCCCAGAAGTCTTTGCTTTGCTGACTGTAGAATCCTGGGAGTTGAAGTCCCCACGTCTTGAAGTGGCCAAGGTTGAGGAACACTGTGCATACAGGCAGAGATAGTTATTGAGTTTTTGCCCCATTTTGCAACCTTACTTGATGCCGTTGTTGAGTGAATCACGGCAGTTGTTAAATTCGTAGCCCGGTCGTTAAGTGAACCTGGCTTTTCCCTGTGGACTTTGCTCGTCAGAAGGTCTCCAAAGGGGATCACGTGACACCCCCCCGGGACGCTGCAACCATCCTAAGTACACGCCACTTTCCAAAATTCCGTCTGAATTTTGATCACGTGACCACGGGGGAGGCTGCAACGGTCGTAAGTGTGAAAAAGGGCCCTGTGTCCCTTTTTTCAGTGCCGTTGTAACTTGGAACGGTCACTCAGCAAGCTGGGGACAGTGAAGGGCTACCTGTACGGAACTACCTAAACAAGAATCGTGGTCCCCAACACTGTAGGCCCGTGGTAGCAAACCTATGGCACACATGCCCTTTCTGTGGGCACGTGCGCCTCGCTCTTTGGCTTTCACAAGAAAAAGCCATTTCTCAAGCCCTTCCTAGCCAAAAAAAGCCTCCGGAGCGAGCGTGCTGTTTTCAGTTTTGAATTCTATCAAATCTGACACCAGAAACATATTTATATTTATTTGATTTAGAAGGGACGCGGTGGCTCAGTGGGTTAAGACGCTGAGCTTGTCGATCAGAAGGTCGGCAGTTTGGCGGGTCGAATCCCGAGTGCCGCGTAGCAGAGTGAGCGCCTGTTACTCGTCCCAGCTTCTGCCCACCTAGTAGTTCGAAAGCAAGTAAAAATGCAAGTAGAAAAATAGGGACCGCTGCGGTGGGAAGCTAACAGCGTTCCGTGCGCCTTTGGCGTCTAGTCATGCCGGCCACATGACCACGGAGATGTCCTCGGACAAGCGCTGGCTCTTCGGCTTTGAAACGGAGATGAGCACCGGCCCCTAGAGTCGGAAACGACTAGCACGCATGTGCGGGGGAACCTTTACCTTTACCTTATTTGATTTATATACCGCCCTTCTCCCGAAGGACTCAGGGCGGTATATAAATGAATACCAAAAGTACAAAATAGAAAAATTAAAAACGAATTAAACAATTGTTTAATTAGTTAATAATTAGTTAAAATCAATAATTAAAATCCCAAACTTATCAGACCAGGCCGGCTTGTTCGAATAAATAAGTTTTTAGATCACGTCGGAAGGAGCGAAGGTCGGGAGCCATCCGGAGCTCAACCGGAAGATGGTTCCATAAATCCGGCGCGCCCACAGAGAACGCCCACTCCCTGAGGGTCACCAGCCGACATTCTCTGACCGGTGGCACCCTGAGGAGGCCCTCTCTGTGGGAGCGCACTGGACGAAGGGGAGTTGACGCTGGCCGCAGGTGCTCCCGTAGGTAATCCGGACCCATGCCATGTAGGGCTTTATAGGTCATCACCAGCACCTTGAAACAGACAAACAGACGACTTTAGTGCTGCATGTGTTGCTTTCAAATTTACAAAGTATGAGCCAAGGTTAGACAAATTATCAGCACGCACAACACAGTGAAAATCACCTTAATTCTTCAAAAGCACGCCGAATGCAAACTTTTACCTTCCCATAAAAATTTGCTTGTATCACTTGAAAGCTTTGTTACTGTATTTTTTCTTGTAAGACAAAAAGATGTTAATGTAGGCGTTGTTGTTTTTTCCCTAAACGAAAACCTCAGTGTTCTGGTTACACTGCCGTGTGGCCGCTTTGCAATAAACAAGTGGGTTTTGGGTTGCCGTTTGGGCACTCGGTCTCTCAAAGGTTCGCCATCACTGCCGGCGTAGGCCTTGTTTCAACCCACGACAATGTTGTGTGTTTCTCCCCCAGGTGAACTCTCTGGACGACAACGGCGTGCTGGTCGGGAACTGGACCGGCGATTACTCCCGCGGCACGAATCCTTCGGCCTGGGTGGGCAGCCGAGACATCCTGTTGAAGTACCTCCGTACAGGATACCCCGTGCTCTACGGGCAGTGCTGGGTGTTTGCTGGCGTCGTGACCTCAGGTGGCTGCTGTTGGTGGTTGAGGTGGGGAGGGTTGTGGGTCACAGGAAAAGAGACAAGAACGTCGAGGACGGTGTGCGTGTGTGTGTGGGGGGGGGAGCTGTTCTAGATTCTGAGGTTGGGGGCGCTCCGTCCCTGGAGGTTTTTAAGAAGAGATCGGAGATCCCTTTTGTCTCGAAATGATCTAAGGCAGGGGTAGGCAACCACGGCTCTTTTATGACTCGTGGACTTCAACTCCCAGAATTCTCGAGCCAGCCACGCTGAGGAGAAATGGAGAGGTTTCCAAGCTGAGCCATGTCTGGCTCAGGAATTCTGGGAGTTGAAGTCCATGAGTCATAAAAGAGCCAAGGTTGCCTACCCCTGGTCTAGGGTCACCTGCTTGAGCAGAGGGTTGGGCTAGATGACCCCCCAAGGTCCCTTCCAACTCTGTTATTCCGTTATTTTTATTCCTCCTCCTCCTTTTTAAGAATGGATTGGGCAACCATTTTTCTTGAGCAGGGGGTTAGACTAGAAGACCTCCGAGGTCCCTTCCATCTGCTATTTTATTATTATTCCTCCTTCTCCTCCTCTTTTTAAGAAGAGATTGGAGTACCATTTGTCTAAAATGTTACAGGCTCTCCTACTTGACAGGGGTCGGTCTAGAAGGCCTCCAAGATCCCTATTCTGTTATTCCTCCCCCCCCCACTTCCTCCTTTTTAAGAAGAGACTGGAGAGCCCCTTGTCTGAAATGGTCTAGGGGTCTCCTGCTTGAGCAGGGGGTTGGACTAGATGACCTCTAGGGTCTCTTTTCTTATTCTACTATAACCTGGCCCCAGACTTTTCATTTTCATTTTTTAATCCAATCAGCCCTGTAAGGGGTGGGGGGGATAAAAAAGAGGAGAATAATAACGACTGAATAATAACTTTGAACTGCCTTCGAGAATTAATAACTTCTCGATGGCAAATGAACCCTGCCAATGGACACCTTCTGCTCCAAGTTCAAGAGAGCAAACATCCCATCAGAAAAGTCTCACCAATTTGGGTGTGTGTGTGTATGTGTGTGTACTGGTAGAGTACAACCACTAGGCCTCTCTGCTGATACCTTTCCTCTCTGTCCCTTTCCCCCACCCCACCCCCAGTCCTGCGGTGCCTGGGCATTGCCACCCGGACCGTCACCAACTACAACTCGGCGCACGACACGGATGTCAGCCTCACCATGGACATCTACTTTGACGAGAACATGAAGCCCCTGGAGCACCTCAACGCTGACTCTGTCTGGTGAGGACTTGGGACCTCCTTCTCCTCCTCCTCCTCCTCCATGGGCATTGGGGTGGGGTGGATGAGGACAAGTGGGCAGAGAAGACCAACTAAGTTAGTCTCCAGTTAGCTGTGCCTTCAACTTGATCAATGTTCTTCTTGAGATCATCCAAGGTGTGCTGCCACCACGTGGCTGTTTTGGGAAATTATAATATGCTAATTGGGTCTACCAGCACCTTTCCCTTTTGTGATGTATTTCCTATCCTGCTCATGTTGTTGTACTAGGATCCACCCCTTCTGGGTTGGACTTCCCCCTTCTCCTTGTTCCCTTGTGTTCCATCCTCCATTGTAACATCTGAACACAAGCCATGCGGACAGTAATCCTGTTACTGCCTTTTGACCTTAAAGTACCGTCCAGACTTCACCTGACCACACCTTCTCTGCTGTAATCTACATGCAAAATAAAGGTATTTCAGATGAAGCAGCTTAAACAGACCAGTGCAAGTGTCTTAACAATGAATTAAATCACTAGCACAACGAGCTTTCGATCCAGAACAGTCAAAAGACAGCTCAGGAATTCTGGGAGTTGAAGTCCACAAGTCATAAAAGAGCCAAGGTTGCCTACCCCTGGCCTAGGGGGTCTCCTGCTTGAGCAGAGAGTTGGACTAGAAGACCTCCAAGGTCCCGTCCAACTCTGTTCTTCTGGATATGCACTGAATATTTGAATTTCCTCCTTGCAGGAATTTCCACGTGTGGAACGACTGTTGGATGAAGAGACCAGATCTGCCTTCGGGTTTCGATGGGTGGCAGGTGGTGGATGCAACCCCTCAAGAATCCAGCAGTGGTAAGCTTGGGGTGGTGAAACAGAACTCCTACGAAATGGGTGTCCAGGTTCCGACGAACGAACCCAACAGAGAAAATGCTGCTGAGCTATGATCCAATCACTTCGTGCAAAGCTTTATGGAGCCCATCATTTTGGCACGAATGAAAGCGAAACCAGCTCTGGTTAATTCCCGTGAAAACCACTACTACGATTAAAATATAGAAATCTCCATTCCACGCTGTCCAATCCAGGGTCAAAACATTGTTATGAGAAAGTGTTTCTGTAGGTTGGAAAACATCTGCTGAAACGTCCTTGGTTCCCACAACTTGACTTCTGGTTGTCCGGAGCTTGCGTTCCATTTCCCCCTCTCCTCCCCTCTAATGCATTGGCAACATCGTGTGCGTGCTTCGAGCTTGACAACGGGATCTCCAAATTTGGAACCCCGGAGAAGGTTCCACATTGGAAGCATGACGCTCGGTGGAGGAGTCACTCCCGCTTCTCTGTTTCTTTCCTCACGTCACCTTACATGTCTCCCCACAGGGATCTTCTGCTGTGGACCCTGCTCTGTGGAGGCCATCAAGAACGGTCTGGTCTACATGAAATACGACGCTTCCTTCTGCTTTGCCGAGGTGGGTCCTCGTTTTAGCAATGAACAGATCTCAGGAGGCTTAGTTGGGGTTGGTCGTTCAGGCACGGGGGCTAGTGGGTGGGTGGGAGAAAAGTGGCAAGAGGACAGAGTAATGATGATTGGTCTCCTCAGGTGAACAGCGACAAGGTGTATTGGCAACGCCAAGGAGATGGCACCTTCAAGATTGTCTATGTAGAAGAAAAAGCCATTGGGCATCTCATCAGCACCAAAGCCGTGGGATCCCATCAACGCCAAGACATCACGAGTCTTTATAAGCATCCCGAAGGTACGACAGCGCCGAGTGGGGAAGGATTGGGACAGCGGCAACATAAATGCAGCTATTCCTTGACTTCCAATAATTTGTTCAGGGACTGTTTGAAGTTATCGACAGTACTGAAAAAAAAAAGTATGTTATCCCTATTTTTACCATTGCTGCATCCCCGTGGTCATCTGATCAAAGTTCAGATGCTGGCAACTGACTCGTATTTGTGACGGTTGCAGTGTCCTGGGGTGGGGCTGTCACGTGATTCCCCCTTGGGGACCTTCTGACAAGCAAAGTCAAGGGGGGAAGCCAGATTTCATTTAATGACCGCGTCACCAATTGAACAACAGTGATTCACGCACTCGTAAAATGAGACAAAATTCTCTCAGCAAAAGTCTGGCTTGGCAACATAAATCGGGGGTTCGATTATGGCCGTAAGTCGAGGACTATCTGTAAAGCAAGGAAATCTAGAGTTCTATTTCGGGGGGTGGGCTTTTTGAAAAAAAAGGAGCAAATCCCCTTTCTATTTTCTGCTTTTGTTCCGATACAACGAGGAATATTTATATCTGTTCTGTATGCATCTCCCTCAGGAGCATGGCATTTCAAATGACTTCACAATGACAGCTCGTCCTTGAGCGAGCCGCAAATTCATGTTGCTAAGTGAAACATTTGTTCAGTGAGTTTTGCCCCATTTTATGACAGGCGTTAAGTGAATCATATTAAGCTAGTAACAAGGTTGTTAAGTGAATCTGGCTTCCCCACTGAGTTGCTTGTCAGAAGGTCACAAAAGGGGATCAGGTAACTCCGGGACAATGCAACTGTCATAAATATGAACCAGTTGAATTTTGAACGTGTGACTAGGAGGTGGGGGGATGCTGCGACGGTTGTAAGTGTGAAAAACAGTCTTGGGTCACTTTTTTCCAGTGCCATTGTAATTTGAACAGTCACTAAATGAACTGTTGTAAGTCGAGGACTGCCTGTATGTCATCAAGGTCTTCTTCGTATCTCTCCCCTCGGATGAAAGGAGAGGGGACCCCTTTTTGAATTCCCCATTCTTTCTCTCCGCAGGATCGGAAGCAGAGCGCAAAGCAGTGGAAACCGCTGCCAAGCATGGCACCAAGGCCCACATCTACACCAACAAGGAGTGGGGAGAAGACATCTCAGTGACGGTCGACACGCAAGAGGCCTACACTGGACAGGACATCTCCTTGAGGGTCATCCTGAAGAACCGGAGTTCGATGCCTCGCAACGTCTCTCTCAACCTCTTTGTGGCGGTCATGTATTACACAGGCGTCACTGGCAGCAATTTTAAACAAGAGCAGCGGCAGGTCCAGATCCCTGCAGGAGGAGGTAACCATCTCCGGCTGTCCGTGGCATGGCATCTTATGTCAAAACTGGGAAGGACCCGAGGTTGTTGAGGGTGTTGGAATTCATTGTTGGAATGTATTTCTATGCAACAACTGGAGAAGTATTCAGGCAGTAGATGGCAGTGTTTACAAGTTTGGATCTATGGTATATAACAGGGGTGTCAAACTCAATTTCATTGAGGGCCGCATCAGCATTGCGGTTGCCCTCAGGGGGCCGGGTGGGTATGGCCAGGGTGGGTGTGGCCTACTGGGTAGGTGTGGCTAGAGTGTGTATGGCCTACTGGGTGGGCGTGGCCAGCTCTACATCCTTCGCATCAAGGTGCCTATGGGGGCCCAGGCAGGAGTGGGACAGATCTGAGGGTCTCTGGCAGAAGGAGGGTCTCTGGGCCATGGCCAGGGCAGTGGGGGCTGTTCCCTCACTGTTTCCAGGATGGCTTTGCGGGCCGCATGAAACCACTTCACGGGCCGGATCTGGCCCCCGGGCCTTGTGTTTGACATGTCTGGTATATAATGTTCTTTGTTAAAATAGTTGAGCGGTAAAGCACATGGTGATGGTGCTCTTTGTTTAAGCTATGGTGCTCAAACAGAAGGAGGACTGTGCTGTGATGCAGAACGGGTTATGCAAGATAAGGAAAGGAAAACTTGGCATTTGTGTAACCTGAGGGTCTCCCCCTACATGACCCCAAATTTGTCTGCCTTCCTTCTCGCAGCTCAACCAGTTCCGATGGTCATCTCCTATCCTGAGTACAAGCCCCATCTGGTGGACCAAGGAGCCATGAAGCTCAGCATTTCTGGGAAAGTAGCCGAAACCGGACAGGTCATTGCAAAGGAACACACTTTCCGTCTTTGCACCCCGGACCTCACCCTGACGGTACGACACGGACTCTTGGCTGCCTTCACCAGCCGTGTCCGACAAACTAGGTTGGACAAGGATAGTGAGAACTTCTGAGCCCAGAAGATTAGGATTCTCAGGAGATGTTGGTTAGAGAAATTTATTTTTGCAGCTGTCCCCAAATTTGGAGCTGCCAGTTCCTGTGTTCTTTGGGATAAGGGGAACTACATTCTACATTAGTCCTCATTTAGCGACTGATTTTTTAAGAGATTGTTCGTAGTTATGACCGTGACAAAAAGTAACTTCACGACAACCCGTCATCTTTACGACCTTCACAGGCCTGTCAAGCCAAGGAAAGTCATGGCTTCACTTACTGACCACTTCAGTTAATGACAGGTGCCAATGTGGTGGCTAAACAAGGATGAGCTGTATTTTGTACAGAAGCTCACTGGGAGTACTGCCATACCGTTCAGATGTTTGTAAAAATACTACCCCTAGGAGGGTGCATTATTTCACTTTGAAAAATTAGCTATAGAATTTTCCTTTGGATATATCTAAAACCAGTGTTTCTTTGTACCAGGGAGTAATTATATATAAATATATTTTTACAATACAGGTAATCCTTGAGTTACGACCACAACTGAGCCCAAAATTTCTGTTGTTAACTGAAACATTTGTTAAGTGGGTTTTGCCCCATTTTACGACCTTTCTTGCCACAGATGTTAAGTGAATCACTGCAGGTGATAAGTTAGTCACCCAGTCATTAAGTGAATCCGGCTTCCCCCATTGATTTTGCTTATCAGAAGGTCCCAAAAGGGGATCATGTGACCCCGGGATGCTGCGACTGTCATAAATAGGAACCAGCTACCAAGCATCTGAATTTTGATCACGTGACCATGCTGCAAAGGTCATAACTGGGAAATGGTCATAAGTCACATTTTTCAGTGCCGTTGGTGAATGGTCACTAAATGAATTGTTTTAAGTCGAAGATGGCCTGTAGGCAATGCAGTAGTCCTCAACAGTGGTGGAATTCAAATATCTGAACAACCGGTTCAGATATTTGATATATGCCTGGGCCTCCGAGGCCTAGAATGGACTTCCGGAAGTGGCATCCATGTTGTCAAGTTTCCGATGCGGCTAACATCGAATGTTATTGCTTGACACATGTACTTCCGGTGGCCCGTTCTAGGCCTGGGAGGCTTCCTCCAGGCCTCCGAGGCCTAGAACGGACTTCTGGAAGTGACATCCATGTACTTCCGGTGGGCCATTCTACGCCTGGGAGGCCTCCTCCAGGCCTCTGAGGCCTAGAACGGACTTCCGGAAGCAGTGTGCATTCAGCCGGCTCTCTAAACTCAGCAAAATTTAGCTACCGGTTCTGCCGAATCGGTGCAAGCTGGCTGGAACCCCACCCCTGGTTCTCAACCTACAACCATAATAGGGGCCAGAATTTCTGTTGCTAAACAAGGCGGAGGTTTAGCGAGTCGCAGAGAATTTTGCGACCTTTTTTTTTTTTTTTTTTTTGGCAACGAATCAGTGCAGTTGCTGAGTCATGCCGTTGTTAAGTGAATCCGGCTCCCCCACCCCCATTGACTTTGCTCGTCGGAAACCGGCTGGGAAGCCGTGACACCAGGATGCTGCAACTGTCACAAGTACACGCCAGTTGCCAAGTGTCTGAATTTTAAGCCCCTGACCGTGGGGATTCTGCCATGGTTGAAAGTGCGGCGTCCGCCCATGAGGCACGCACCCCTTTTTTCAGTGCGGTCGTGACTTCTAACAGTCCCTGAATGACCCTAAGACTAAAATACTACCTGTATTTTCGTTTTACAGTCCCCTGATGATGCATTCGCAATCGCTTAGTGCCATTAATCCTTCCTCGTCTCTCATCCTCTTCCTCTCTCCTCCGCAGCTGCTGGGTCCGGCCATTGTTGGACAAGAAACCCAAGTCCAGATCGTCTTCAAGAACCCTCTTCCTGTGACCTTGACCAACGTCACCTTACACATGGAAGGATCCGGACTTTCAACTCCCAAAACGATGACCGTCGGGTGAGTAAACCTGTAGAAAGCTGCCTATTGCGGTGTTTTCGCTCTTCCTATTAGCTGGTATTTACAGAAGACACAGAACAGAGGAACAGAAGAACAGAGCTGGAAGGGACCTTGGAGGTCTTCTAATCCAGCCCCCTGCTCAAGAAGGACTCCCTAGACCAGAGGTCTCCAACCTGTGGGCCGTGGCCTCCTGGCCACTGGGCCGTGGAACAGGCTGGCCAGTGCGCGCATGTCTGCGCGCACACTCACCCCTACTCGCGCTAGGAAAAATGGGGTGCTGCGTGGCAAAAACAGGGTGGTGCTAGCTAGTGTCACGGAGGCCCTAGCTAGCACCACCCCATTTGCGTCGCACTGCTTGTGGCCCTGTTGGCGTGTGTGCACGCACGTAAAATGCTTCCCCCTCCGGTCTACCAACCAAGAAAGTTTGGAGACCTCTGCCCTACAGACCATTTCAGACAAGTGACTCTCCAGTCTCTTGTCTAATCTCGTCTTAGAGAGAGTTGGAGCACCCACAACTTCTGGTGGCAAGCTGTTCCACTGGTTATTTGTTCTCACTGTCAGGGAATTTCTCCTTAGTTCCAGGTTGCTTCTCTCCTTGATTCGCTTGATCCCCCCGCTTCTTTGTGGCAGCCCCTTAAATAGACACCTCTGAGGGAGACGTTTCTTCACCTTTCAGCCCAAATTCGGGACCACCAAAATAAAATTTTATTGCCCTGTCCATCTGACACTGTTGCTGTTTTTGAAAAGGACAGATCTTTGCAATCAAAGATTTTAGGAAAGAAGTAGGAATTATTTTGCCTTCTGAAGGGTCTCCTTACCTGGCAAGTGATCAGGCAAACTATCGAAGTGTGAAAAAAATATTTGGAAGATGCAATTTTCAGGGGAAAGATGATCTAAGACAGGGGTCTTCCAACTTGGCCCTTTGATGACTTGTTGACTTCAACTCCCAGAATTCCTCAGTCAGCGATTTTGATGAAACCGCGGGCTTGCATCCAGACGAGGGGTCTTCAAACTTGGCCCTTTGATAACTTGTGGACTTTGACTCCCAGAATTCCCCAGCCAGCAAGGAATTCTGGGAATTGAAGCCTGCACATCTTAAATTTGCCAGAATTGAGAAACGTTGATTTAAAAACTGATTTATTTTCATCATAAAAGGCATTCCAGAAAAAAATAATAACTTTACAAAGCGTGCTTTAAAGAGGAAAAGGAGTGTGCAATTTTGACCAAGAAGGAAAATAACCATTTCATAAAACGGGTAGGACTCATAGAGGTCATCTAGACCAAATCCCTTCTCAGTGCAGAATCCATAAGAGCATCTTGGACAGATTTCCAAGCCGAGAATTCAGGGAAAAGTAGCAAGAACAATCGTGCCTTCTGCACATGTACAGAATTCTTTCCCCCCCCCCCAAATATCTCCTCTCGGTCACCAATTTTGTTGTGCAGTTCATTAACGTTCCCCACCCAAACCCCAAATCCTTTCTACAACATTAATTTCAAGAACAGCTAATCCCGAATTTACAGCCATGAATGAGCCCAAAATTTAGGTTGCTGCCGTGAGAAATTTGTTTTTTTTTTAAAAAAAGAAAAAAAAGAAACCCAGACAACTAAGCACTTGGGATGTGTAAAAATAGAAAATTAATGTTTTTAAAAAACAAGTTTCTTAAGTGAGTTCTGCCCCATTTTTCTGACTTTTCTTGCCACATTTGTTAAGTGAGACTCAAAATAGTTGTTCAGTTAGCAACACCGTCATTAAGCGAATCTGGCTCCCCCCCCCTTGACTTTGCTTGTCATAAGGTCTCAAAAAGGGGGGATCCCGTGACACCCACAGGGACTCCGCAACTGTCGTAAATGTGAGTCGACTGCTGAGTGTCTGAATGTAAATTTCGTGATCATGGGGGAATGCGTCAATGGCTGTACTGTGTGTGAAAGATGGTCTTAAGTCACTTTTTTTCCCGGGCCGTTGTAACTTCAAATGGTCACTAAGTAAACGGTCGTAAGTCACAGACTCCCTGTGGCACACTTTTTCCTGAGCGGGATTTGCAAACCTGACCCGCAATCTCTGTTTTCGTGTTGCAGGGACATCGGTCCGCATCAAACGGTGCGACTCTGCCAGAACTTCACCCCGCTCCGTGCCGGACGCCGTCAGTTGGTTGCCAGTCTGGACAGCCCACAGCTCTCCCAGGTCCACGGCGTGATGACCATCGACGTGGTCCAGAGCCCTCCGCCGGGCCCATCAGCCTCTCCGGCACCTGCCCGGGGTTCTCCTGCCCGGGGCCGAGGCTCCCCTGCCCGCGTCCGAAGCTCACCGGCACCCGCTCGAGCCAACCACAGCACCCCAGCCACTGCCAACACCAACGCCAATGCCAACGCCAATGCCAACACAAATGCACGAGCTACCCCCAGCCGCCAGCCCAATCCCGGACGAGCCCCCAATGCTCACGGGGGGGCTGCCACCTCCAGGCCAGGGGCCGCGGGGCGACCCGTTTGAGCCAGCTCTTAGCCGCGGGTGCCAAGTGCGACGTGACAGCACAGCCGAACCAGCCGGCAAAGAGAGGAAGGGGGAGGGGGTCCCTGCCCGAGCCACAGAACCACAGCGGGGTGCGCCAAGCCCACGAGGCCGGCGAAATGTTTCTCCCGGTGGTGACCTTTGAGAAATGTCGCCACCTCTTCGCCCACCGATTTCTCTTCCCTTCACTTCTGTTCTGCTTCCCCGTTTCTCCTGCGTGTTGTTGTCTTCTGTGAATAATCACCCAACTGGATTGCAATGTGTAGGGTGCAACTGAGGCATCTTCCCTGTTCCACATCGTTCGTCTGAGATGGGGGGGGGGTCGAGGACTCGGGTGGCCCTACGGCTCTGGGACCCCATTTACCCCCCATTTCTCGCCCTCCCCACTGCCCCAGGGGCACTACACACCCACCCACCCTGTGCAAGGAATGTTTATAACTCGACACTTATTTTTCACCACGATTCTTGTTTCCTCCTTAAACGCGCCACCAATCTTCCCGCGCGCACGCTTGCTTCCCACGAATGGTGCAAAAACCTCTGGAGAAGTTCTGGAGAACTCCCCACGGAGCAGTTCAAATTATTGTTCCTCCTAAGATGAGCGGTGGTGGGTGGTCGTCTCACTTGAGCCAAAAGGAATCATTTTCTAAGAATTTTTCCCCCACATTTTCCCCCCTCTCTTTTTATTGGGACAGATTCAGGGGCGGGGGAGGTTGGGATTTTATTAGCTTTTTTTCTGCTTCCAAGATTTGCCCTGGAAATGTATTTAAGGGGGAAGTAAGTTGAAATCAGATTGCTCAGGAAGGTTAATGCAACGTAAGTTGGCTAGCCACGCTTCTTCTGCCATTCACGCACTTAAAATATAGGCAAATTAAAAGTGTGAGCTGAACATGTAACCCTAAAGCGGAGTTGAGAAGGTTTTTAATTACTAGCCAGATTCTTGCTCTTAATTATGTTTCTATCGTCCTGCATTTAACCTAGGTGGAAAATGAATGAAGCAAAAAGAAAGAAAAGAAAAAATGCTGTATTTTTTGTGTGTTCGTACTAATATAGGTATTTATTTGAAAATAAAATGATTTTTAACTCCTTAGCGTGCTTTTTAAATAACGGCGTGCTTTTTATGTTTTTAATGAGACCCGAGTCATTCTGAATTGTCGCTCAGCTGTGAAATTGGTGGGTTGCAGGTCGACCAAAGTCTTGAAATTGCTCGCCACAAACGCTGACAAGATTATTTTAGCCCGGCGTGCTAAAACAGGACCCAAACTGTACAGGTAGATTAACACCTTTTGACAGGAGATTTGCAGCAATTCATTTAGTGACCCGTTCAAAGTTACAACGGCGCTGAAAAGAGGGACTTAGGACCGTTTTTCACACTTAGTGACCGTTGCAGCCTCCTCGGGGGATCAAAATTCAGACGCACGGCCACTGACTTGTATTTTTTGACGGTCGCCGTGTCCCCGGGCGGGTGTCTTGCGATCCCCTTTTGTGAACTTCTGACAAGCCAAGTTGAAGGGGGAAGCCAGCTTCATTTCACAACCGTGTTACTAACTGAAGAACTGCAGCGATTCACTTCACAACAGTGGCAAGAAAAGTCGTAAAGTGGGGCGAAACTCACCTTACATTTGGGGCTCCATTGTGGACGTAAACTGAGGACTGACTCCGTTTATGCATAAGCAGGGAGAGGGACCCCAAGGATAAGAGGTTTACCAGAAACCTAGAAAGCCACTTTATATGCATTTGAAACATATTGAGTTTAGAATGAGTTCGTTCATTAATCAGCATCCTTTGATGTGTCTCGGATGAAGCGCACGCATACTCCATAACATTACATGTGCCGCGTAACGCTTCATAGCCCCCCACGACATCCTTAGTATGATCTAGTTGTCGCTCACCCTCGTATTCGGAAAGAGTGGCATTCACACTGCAATGAGATATAATTGAGTTTGCAAGTTACTAAGGCAGGGATCCCCAACCTGCGATCCATGGATGACTACCGGTCCGTAGCCTGCTGACCACTGGGCCGCGGAACAGGCTGATCCGTGTGTGCACATATGTGTGCGCACTCACACCCCCTGCTCACGCTAGCGCCGCCACCATGCAAACGGGGCGCCGCATGGCGAGAACAGGACAGTAGTAGTGCCTGTGCAGCAAAAATGGGGCAGTGCTAGCGAGTGTCACCGCCCTATTTGTGTTGCACGTGCTCGCGGTCCCATTGGCGTGTGTGTGCGCGCGCAGAAAATGCTTCCCCCTCCCTTTCCCTCCGGTTCACCAACTGAGAAAGGTTGGAGAGCTCTGTGCTAGAGTTCAAATCGACGCACAGGTAGTCCTCAACTCATAACAATTCATTTAGTGACCGTTCAAAGTTACGACGGCACGGTTACGTCAACTCCCAGCGTTCCTCCGGCAGGGGCTTCCAGCCCAGCGTGCTTAAGAGGGCAACGTGACGTTTAAAATCAACTGTCGTGTTTTTGATGGGGCTTTCGCGAGGGTCAGAAACAGGTCCTTGACTTACAGTGCTTTGTTTAGTGACCGTTCGGATTCGATGGCCATCATAAGTTGAGGACTCCCTGTAACTTTGGCAAGTTTTAGCCAGTTTTTAAATCAGACTCTACATTCTGTGGAGAACGTGCTTTGTGACTTCAAAGAATTAGAACACATTAATAAAAGAAAGTCCAAGTTACGGGAAACATGCGTCATCCGAACTTTTCACTTGTCATTCCGGCCACTTTTAATTCTTTGCCGCACTATAAAATTCAGAATTGCAAGTCAGAATCCCGGCTGCTACATTTTATCGGAATGGCACTGTAGTTGCTGGGCTACCAAACCACAACTTTGTGCAACGCTTTGTTAAAGCTGTTCTGTCTTTCACAAGACGCTGCCTGTAAATGTCTGACTTCTACTTCCTTTATTTTATGATCACTGAACTAACTGTTTCTGAGAAACCTTGGCAGCGACTTGTCCAGGCCGTCTTCAAGAATTGGAGACACAATTTAATGGAAAAATATATATACCAAACTCATATAATCATATAATAATTGTCTGAAATGTTATAGGTTCTCCTGCTTGAGCAGGGGGCTGGACTAGACGACCTTTCAGGTCCCTTCCAGCTTCTATTCTATTCTATTCTATTCTATTCTATTCTATTCTATTCTTTATTATTCTATTTTATTCTATTCTCTATTCTATTCTTTATTATTCTATTCATTATTCTATTCTATTCTATTCATTATTCTTTATTATTCTATTCTATATTATTCTATTCTATTCAACTGCAGTGATTCGCTCAACAACTGTGGCAAGAATGGTCGTAAAATGGGGCAAAACTCACTTAACAAATGTCTCGCTCAGCAACATACATTTCAGGCTTATTTGTGGTGGTAAATTGAGGACTACCTATATATGTAATAATTATTAGATGTCTTATAGGAGAGCAATCTTGCGTATTGAATTGAATTTTTGTTCGAGGCCCTGGCAAATGAAATTTCCTCTTGCAACAACCTCAGCTGGGATGTTCTGTTTTTCTGCCGGACAATCTAAAGACCCAGAAACAGCTGCCCCACCTCAAAATAAAGTGAAATTGTCCAATGTAGCTGAAAGGGGGTGATTAAGACAAAAAAAAAAAAAAGATTTTCTTCCCACGGTACAAAATGTTCGTTGGACCTACAAGAACTGGAAAGAATTTGCAACTTGGCGGACTTTAAAAAGGGTTCTTGGTCACCATAGTTTGACTTAATTGATTGCTTCAGTTTTTATAGCTGCCCAGCTCACCTCTCCTGACCCTGGGCAGCTTACACTGAACACAAAACACAATACCAAAACTGTGTAAAACCACCCTAGCAAAGAATACCACACCCAAAGCAAGCGAATGCCATAGATTTGAGGTGATGGGTTCTAGATTTCCCTTGCAAGCAAAGGCGCCTGGAGGTCACCAGTCCCGGGAAGAGAAGAGACCAGGTGGATGTAATCTCCAAGCAGAATCTGATTGAATCCTGGTTTTTTGCTGACAAGGTGGTTGTTTTTTTTCATTCAGAATTGGGTTGCCATTCCCTCCTTCTTAGGGCTGGGATAAAGTGACTGGCCCGAGGTCCCCCCCAGCTGGCGGATCCTACTCAGAACCTTCAAAAGGTTTTGTTTGGAAAGTGGCTCATTTGGGATTCCAGGGAGAGTTTTATTGAAGTAAAGCTTTTTGCAAAAAGCTGGTGGAACTTCAACTCACGTAGGAGGAAATTAAGCCACACACAAGTTTTTAAAAGCACATATTTCTATCCTCTCACAAAGCTGGTTCCCCCCCACCCACCCACCCTCCAACACCTATCGAACTCAACAGCTCATCCACTCATCCCGATCAGCTAATCCGAATCTAAAGTTAAACATATTTCAGTTCATCCCCTCCCGAGAAAAAAGCCCTTCTAATTTCATATACCTGTTAACCATGACGTTTTGCTGGCATTAGCTTTATCTTTATTTTTATATTTCCCCTTGCTTGCGCTTACTTCTAGCTTCTTACAGAACCTACATATTTCAAAGTACTGATCCTGCACACCTCAAAGCCCCTGCTTCTAAAAGCCTAAGTTACTCCATTTTTGCCATTCTTCATGAAAACAGATGGGGTTTGTATTTTCATATCGCCCACCTTACAAAGAATGTGGTTACACAATTTCTGATATTCTCTCTTTTATTTCTTGCAGTTTTCTCCAAATTGCCTATGTGAAAATGAAAAGAAAGACTTTGAGCCACCAGTTCTCAACCTTGG
>JAKJMR010032345.1:0-15848 GCA_024449315.1 Daboia siamensis
CATCTGTCATCTAGCTATTTATCATCTGTCAACTAGCTATTATGTCTGTCTATCATCTGTCATCTAGCTATTATGTCTATCTCTATATCTCTCATCTGTCATCTAGCTATTACGTCTATATATCATCTGTCATCTAGCTATTATGTCTATATCTCTCATCTGTCATCTAGCTATTATGTCTATCTTATCTGTCATCTAGCTATTACGTCTATATATCATCTGTCATCTAGCTATTATGTCTATTATCATCTGTCATCTAGCAGTTATGTCTATCTTATCTGTCATCTAGCTATTACGTCTATATATCATCTGTCATCTAGCTGTTATGTCTGTCTGTTTATCTATTCTATCACCTATATCACTTCTCTATTTCTCTGTATCATCTCTCTCCCTCTGTCTCTCCCTTTCTTCTCTGTCTCTTCCTCTCTCTGTCTCTCCCGATCTATCTATGTCTCTTTTTCTCTCTCCCCTCCCCCCCCCTGTCCTTTTCCCCCCTCTATCTCTCCCTGTCCAATTTTTACTGAGATGATCAACATAGAAATGAAACGGAAAAAAGAAGAAAAGGGTCTTATCATCCTGCCCTTTTCAGCCCAGCACAACCCAGCTAAGAAACTTGCAGCCTCAGCTTTTTTTTCCTTTCACTTTTGCCCAGTTAGTCTAGAACCACTTTCGATAGCAACAAATCTTATCTCGTCCACCAATCCCAAAAGTCAGAATTTCATCATCATCATCATTATTATTATTATTATTATTTTGGTTCCCTACTGTCTCGACCCCCAAAACCTACAAGCAGTTTGCAACCAGAAACAAAGCTGGATGTGTTCTTTTCTCAGATGAAAGCCGTGAACTTTTGCCGCTGCCGCCATCAGTTTTCCTGGCCATTCCCCCATTGTGGGGCTTCGTGTCTTTTCCCACTTGGGCGCATGAGGCGTTTCTTGCTGCCGGCTGCAGGGCACCCTTGAACTACGCGAGAGAAAACAGGTCACAGCGAAGGCACCGGTTGCCTCTTTGGCCAGACGGGCTGAATTGGATAACCCAGCTTCAAAGGGCAAATTTTAAGATGACAGAGACTGCTTCGGGGCCTGGACAGGTGTCTGGCTTTAAATTATAAAGCTCGGTGGGTTGGGCATCCCTTTCGGCCTGACACAGACTGAGCAGACATTTGTCTGAAATGGTCTAGGGCAGGGGTAGGCAACCTCGGCTCTTTCATGACTCGTGGACTTCAACTCCCAGAATTCCTGAGCCAGCCATGCTGAGGAGAAATGGAGAGGTTGCCATGCTGAGCCATGCTGGCTCAGGAATTCTGGGAGTTGAAGTCCACGAGTCATAAAAGAGCCAAGCTTGCCTACCCCTGCTCTAGGGTCTCCTACTTGAGCAGGGGGTTAGACTAGATGACCTCCAAGGTCTCTTCCAATTCTCCTCTTCCTCCTCTTTTTCAAGAAAAAAACGGACAGCAATTTGTCTGGACTGGTATCAGGTCTCCTGCTTGAGCCAGGGGCTGGACTAGAAGACCTCCAAGGTCCCTTCCAACTCTGTTATTCTTCCTCCTCCTCCTTTTCAAGAAGACAATGGACAGCCACTTGTCTGAAATGGACAGGACTTTTTTTCTCATAGAACGCTCAGAACGGAGTTCCGGCACCTTTTCCTTTTACAAAAAAAGCACTGGAAATGGGATAGCTTCTCCTGCTGGAGCAGGGGGGTCAGACTAGATAACCTACAAGGTCCCTTCCAACTCTGGTATTCTGTATTCAGTAAAGATGGTCCTGTTTGTTTGTTTGTTTGCTGCTGTTAGGAATTTCTGGAAAGGGATTACGGGGAAGCTTTCGTGAAAACGATGGAGGAACTCTTCTGCGATTACCTCTGCCAGCTGGAACACCTTCTCCCAGAGCCCCAATTCCAGCAGGTACAAAAGGGGGCTGGGGGGAAGAGCCGGAACGATAGGTGATGTGGGGGGGGTGAAGGGAAGGAACAGCGTTTCGGGCAGTGGCGTTGCTGCTTTCATTCCCTCCCACATCAAAAGCCACCAGCCTCAGCTGAATGAATTGCGGGCCGGCCTCAACTTTACCCACCGCCGTCGAGCGCCACGTTTACGTAGCTAAGTGAAACATTGGCTCACTTGAGTTTTGCCCCATTTTACGATCTTCCTTCCCTCCATTGTTAGGCGAATCCCTAGTTAAGTTAGCAGTCACCAGGAGACGATGAGTTCTAGTCCCGCCTTAGGCACGAAAGCCGGCTGGGTGACTTTGGCCCAATCATCAGGAGATGGTGAGTTCTAGTCCTGCCTTAGGCACAAAAGCCGGCTGGGTGACTTGGGGCCAGTCACCAGGAGACGGGGAGTTCTAGTCCCGCCTTAGGCACGAAAGCCGGCCGGGTGAGTTTAGGCCAGTCCTTGCCTCTCAGCCCAACCCACCTCACAGGGTTGTTGTCCTGCGGAAAATAGGGAGGGGAAAAGTCTGCTAAAATACGCCTATCCCGCCTCGGAGTTCTTGGTTAAGACAGTATCGGCGAGCTACGCACCGAAGTAAAAACCAGCCCCACAGATTTTTTTTTTACGCAACTCTGGGCTGCCCGCACAAGGCGGCACAAGGGTCTTTTCTCAAGGCCAGCAAGGGGGCAGGGGGGGCTGCTGTACCTTCAGGGTGGGGGGGGGGGCGGCAGAATATTCCACAGGGCCGCACCTGTCGGAGTGCTTTAACTGACGGGATCCGCACCACCCCTTCCTTGCCAGACCGGGTGGGCTCGGGGGGGGGGGGAAACGGGGGGAGGAGAAAAAAATCCCCTCCTTCTCTCCCTTTCCTTACCAGCTGTTGGAGGCTGCCAGCCACCAAGCCCACCACCAGCTTCCCCAGCCCAGCGCCACCATTTTAAACCAGTACTTCACCGCTATGGGATACCAGCCTGCAGGTAACTCTTTTAACGGGAGCCCCTTTATGGGAGCCGTGGGGTGTGTGGGGGGGTTCTTCTGTGGCCCCTTCACCTCTCCCCCCTCTCCTCTAGGCTTTGCTGAGCCCCCCTCCACCCCTCCCCATCCGTCAGGCGCCCCACGCCAGAGCGAGAACGAGGATTCCCCCTCCTCTCCGCCTTTATCCCCCCAGCCAGGCAGGAGCCGAGGAGAGGATTCCCTTTCCTGCATCTCGGAAGGGTAAGGGTCGGCCTGCGCGGGTGGTCCTCGGCTTACGACCAAACTCCGTCGCTAAGCGAGACAGGTTTTCTCCCCCGTTTTGCGACCTTTTTTTTTTTTGCCCTCCCCCTCCGCAGTTGTGGAACGAATTTGGTTCTCCCCGTCGATTTTGGCTCGTCGCAAAAAAAGGGGATCACGCCACCCCCCACCACCCCCGAGGACGCTGCCGCTGTCACAAATACGAGTCATGTTGCCAGGCATCCAGATTTTGATCCCGTAACCAGTGGGAGGGGGGGGGAGGGCGCTGTGAAAAAGGACCACAAGTCACATATCGTAACTTCAAAACGGTCATTCAAGGAACGGTTTGTAAGTTCAGGATGACCTGTAACCCGGTCGTTGAGTGGATCCGGCTTCCCCCACCACCACCATTAAGTTCGCTCGTCAGAAGGTCGCAAACAGGGGATCACGTGACCATCGTAAATACGAGTCAGTTGCCGAGTGTCCCGAGTTCGATCACGGGGATGCTGTGACGGGTATGTGAAAAACGAGCCCCATTTTCCAGTGCCGTTGTAGCTTTGAACGGTCAGTAAAGCGACGGTCGTAAGTCGAGGACTTCCCTTTATTATATTTCTCTTTCCCAGGCGTACCGCTTTCAAAATAGCTCACCCTATCCCCTTTTGTCACCTTCAGGGAATTCCACAGACAGTCCTCGGTCAACTCGGAAATGGGTAGGTTTCAAGATCATTCCCTCAGCAACCCTGCAGAGTTACACCAATGTGCAAATCCAGTCCCCCCTGAGGCGGTTGATGTTCCAATCTCCAAACCCGGCGCAAGGATCCAAGCGGATCTAACTCCTGACTCTGCAGTGCTTTTTCCTCATTCACACCGTGCAAAAAAAACAAAAGCTTGGTTTGGGCAGAGGGGGGGGGGGGGGGAAGCGGGGCTGGGGGAGGCAGGCTGGGAGGGGGAGCGATGGGTCAGGGAGCGAGAGAATCGATACGCTTGCGATTTGGGGGTTGCGGCCGTCTTCCGTTTTGGAAAATATATCCCTGCTCGAGTCTCGTCTCTCCCATTTTGGGCCCATTATCCCCTGCTTCCAAAATCTGAGCAGCTTCGGTGAAAGGATGACGGCTCGGATCAGAGCTCTGCAACTTAAGTTTTGTGCGGGGTGTGTGTGTGTGAGAGAAAAGAGGGTGGGATTGTGAGAAACTGCCGCGGATAGGGACGCTTTGCGTCTAATGGAAAACTCCCCGGAAAAAGATCTTGTCCACTGTCCAGTTGGCATTTCCGGAAAAAGGACGTGCTTTTGCCGAGAGTGTAATATTTTACTGAAAGTTTATATTGGCAAAGAAGAAGCAAAACCACCTCCGGTTTTCCCACTCGAAAGCTTGCTTTACGAAACAATAGATTCCCTCGCCCCCCACCCCACTGGGTGTTCACCATGTCCAATAGTAATATTTCTTCTTGTTCTGGGGACTGTCCACTTCTCCATCAAGCCCCTGCGTTTGTGACCTTGGCGTTCCTGCGGGCTCTCAACCAAGACATTTTTCTGCTGGCTGGGGAATTCTGGGAGTTGAAGTCCACGCCTCTTCCAAGTTGCTCCCATTGAGAAACCCTTGATTTTAGACTCTTAACCCTGGGTAAAGGCTTGGCCTCGGGGGTGTTCTGTTTAGGAAATAAATCTCGTCGTTGTTTTTCCCCCTTGGATGCAGCCGAAGATCTGGTGCCAGATTCAGAAAGCGAACAGAGCACCTGCCCTTTCCAGGTGAGGAAGAAGCTGAGCGGTGGTTGAGTAGCGGGCAGGATTTGAGACCAAGAGGAGGAATGGAGGGGCAAAAACGCTCTTGGCTCACCTGCTGAAGGCCTGGACTGCTTGGCATTCAAGCCAAGATAACCCCTTAAAATGTGGGGTCCTTGGTGCTCTCTGAGCTGGCTTGTTTTCTGGCGGACGTTTCATGACCCAACTAGGCAACATCATCAGTGCTAGAAGGAGGAGGAGGGGGGGGAGGGGGTTGCTCTCTAGTTACATACTATTGGCTTGGCCTGCCAATGTTTGTGGGAATGTTCTTGAGCAGAGGTCTTCAAACTTGGCCCTTTTATGACTTGTGGACTTCAACTCCCAGAATTCCTCAGCCAGCGTGCCTGGCTGAGGAATTGTGGGAATTGAAGTCCACAAGTCATAAAAGGGCCAGGTTTGAAGACCCCTGTTCTTGAGGCCTCCCTAGGCCCCTGCCTCCTCTTCCCTCTTCTCTCCCTTTGGGTTAGCAATTGCACTTAGACGTATATACCGCTTCACAGCTCTCTTTAAGCCATTTAAAGGGTCAAACATTTCCCCCCCCCCCAAAAAAAAAAAACAATCTGGGTCCTCATTTTAATGACCTCGGAAGGCTGAGTTCAACCTTGGAGCCGGTCAGGATCGAACTCCTGGCAGTCGGCAGAGTTAGCCTGCAATACTGAATTCTAACCACTGGGGAGGAAGGAAGGTAGGAAAATGAAAGGAGAAGGGAGGAAGGAAACGGGAGGAAAAACAGGCAGGAAGGGAAGGAAGGAGATGGAATGAGAAAGGAAGAAGGAAACGAGTTAGAAGGAAAAACAAGCAGGAAGGAGATGGAATGAGGAGGAAAGCAAGAAGGAAACGAGGAAGGAAAAAACAGGCAGGCAGGAAGGAAAGGAGATGGAATGAGAAAGAGGAAGGAATGAAAGAAGGAAACGAGAAAGAAGGAAAAATAGGCCAGAAGGAAACGGAAGGAGAAAGAAAAGAGATGGAAGGAAAAGGAGAAAGGAAGGAAAAACAAGGCAGGAAGGAAACGAGAAGAGGAAGGAAGGAAAGAAGCAAAAGCACAATACTCTGCTTCACAATGCTTCATAGCCCCCCTCTAACCGGTTTGCTGTCAGTATCTTGCCCCCCCCAAACAATCTGGGTTCTCAGGATGGGAAGGCTGTGTCCACCCCCAACCCAGTCAGGATCGAACTGCTGGCACTGGGGCAGTGTGTTAGCCTGCAACCCTGCACTTTAACCACTGCGCCACACTGCCCCACCCCGGGGTGAGATGGCGTCTCCTTGAGGCCGTATGCTCAAGTGTTCCTCCCTTTTCCCCCCACCCCCCCACCTCACCAGGGCGAGTACCAGGGCACCCGTCTCTGCACCCTCATCCCCACTTTTCAGGAGCACCTCAGGGACAACGGCAGCCCGTGAGTGACACCTGCACACCTTTCAAAATCGCTCAACTTGAGAAAACGCACAATCTCAACCAAAGTTTCCGGCCAGGCTGGTCCTCGGCTTCCGCCATGTTTGCCCCGACGTGCGGGGCAGGAATCGACAGGGCCTCCTCCGCTTCCGACTGCCGCTGAGCCCATCACTTCCATCGCGAAGCGAGACCCTCCGTGAGCTTGGCCCCGTTTTGCGACCTTCCTCGCTGCGCAGGGGCTAAGCCTATCACGGTCGTTAAAAATCAGCCACCCAGTCGTTAAGCGAATCTGGCTTCCCCGGTTTGACCGTCGTTTGTCCAAAGGTCGCAAAAAAGGGGATCGCGGGAAGCCGGGACGTTGCAACCGTCATAAATACAAGCGGGTTGTGCGTCTGAATTTGGATCGCGCGACCACAAGGATGCTGCAACGGTCGTTAGGTGTGAGAAACTTAAAACTTGCAGCATCCCTGCGGTCGCGTGATCCAAATTTGGATGTCAACGCTGCTAACCTCGGATGTTTCTGCATTGACAACTGATGGAAATGTAGCCCTCTTTTTCCCTTTGCCTTTTAGAGTTAGATGATGCTTGGGGGGGGGGGGGATGTGAATGAGAGTCCAACTAGAAATAACAACACTAAACTTAGCGTGAGAATCAAGGTTACTGAGTCCAGAACTGATAAAAGAATTGGCAGGCTGGAGAATTGGAAATTGAAGTCCAGCAGGTTTAAAAGTTGCCTGACTTGAGGGACGGGGACAAAGATTTATCTGCTGTTATTTCCGGGCACTCCTGAAACTCAGAACGATGCTCTCCAATTCAGTGCCCGTTAATAACAAAGGGTGCCTGGGAAGATTAGTTTGGGGACAAGGATAGGCCCCGGTGGTGGCTCGTCCCACCTCGTTTTAACATTTCGGCTTTTTTGATTTATTTCCTTCAAGATCGAATAGTTCTCCGTTGCGATTGGACGTCTCCGGCTGTCCCCTCCGACAGAGACTCGCAAAGCCCAGCGTTTGACAACGATTTTAGACCTTTATTCAGAAAAGACGATAAAAAGTTTCGACTTGGGTTTCATCTGGACGGCGAAAGAGGAAACGAACGGCGGAGTGCATCTTGTCTCCGGCCGAGGCGGCGCGTCGAAGGGCTCACGCGTTTCGTGCATTGGTCTCGGGAACGCAAAGGACAGGACCGTGAGCGGTTTTGAGGCGCCTTTGGGAACTGGAATGTTTGAAAGCACTGGAAAAATAAAAAGTGTTTGCAAATGCCTTTCTCGGCGGGGGTCCCTGGAGGTGGGGGAGGGGAACTCTCTGAGCTGGGTTACTTCCTTGCGGATGTTTCGTGACCCAACGAGGGAACGTCATCAGTGCTAAAAGGGAGGAGTGGGGTTTGCAGGGCAGGAGAAGGACCGTGGGGTCCTTGGTACTCTCTGAGCTTGGCCGGTTTTCTTGCAGACGTTTCATGACCCAAGTAGGGAACGTCATCAGTGCTAGAAGGGAGTGGGGATTGTGGGGTATAGGAGCGAGAAGGTGAGGGTGAGGGGAAGGAGGAAGAGAAGCAAAAAGACGACGGGGTCCTTGGTGCGCTTGAGGGTGGCGGTTGTTTCCTTGCCCACGTTTCACGATCCAACTAGGGAACATCATCAGCGTTGGAAGGGAGCGGGGTTTGCGGAGAAGAGGAGGAGAAAGGGAAAGACAAGAGGAGGACGACTGTGGGGTCCTTGGTGCTCTCTGAGCTGGGCTGCTTTCTTGCAGATGTTTCATGACCCAATTAGGGAACAACATCAGGACTAGACGGGTGATGGGAGGACTGATAGGTTCTTGGTGGTCTCTGAGCTTGGTGGCTTTCTTGCAGACCTTTCATGGCTCAACTAGGTAACATTATCAGGGCTAGAAGGGAGAGGGGTTTATGGAGAGAGGAGGAGGAATAAGAGAAAGCGGAAGAGGACTGTGGGGTCTTGGGCGGTCTCTGAGCTTGGTAGTTTTCTTGCAGACGTTTCATGACCCAACTAGGGAACGTCATCAGTGATAGAAGGGAGTGTGGAAGGAAGGAAAGACAAGAGGAGGACTGTGGGGTCCTTGGTGCCCTCTGAGCTTGGTGGCTTTCTTGCAGGCGTTTCATGGCCCAACTAGGGAACATCATCAGTGCTAGAAGGGAGTGTGGGAAGAGGAGGAGGAGGAGGAGGAGGAGGAGGAATGTGGGATCCTCGGTGCTCTCTGAGCTGGGTGGCTTTCTTGCAGACGTTTCATGACCCAACTAGGGAACATTATCAGTGTAGGAGGGAGTTGGTTTTGCATGGAGGAGGACTGTGGGATCTTTGGTGCTTTCTGAGCTTGGTAGTTTTCTTGCAGACCTTTCACGACCCAAGTAGGTAATGCCATCAGAGCTAAAAAGCAGGGGAGGTTTGTGGAAAGGAAAGGAGGAGGACTGTGGGGTCCTTGGTGCTCTCTGAGCTGGGTGGCTTTCTTGCCGGCGTTTCATGACCCAACTAGGGAACGTCACCAGTGCTGCTGGCAGGGAGTGTCTTCCACGGAATGAGAAACTGAGGTTGGTCGCTCCGCTCGGAACCAGAAGCAGCAGCAGCGGCAGCGCTGGCTTCACCACCACGCAGGAATCCGCGTGTTTCTAAAGGAAAGAGCTATCCTGCCTGGCTTGGCCTTTGGGGAGTAGCCGAGAGCTTTGATTTCTTTCCCCAGCAGCCCGGATGGGGAGGGAGCAGGGCCCTCTCAAGGCTGATCCTCCCCGCCAAAGATGGGGTTCACTTGCTGGGTGACCCGGATGAAGGTGGTCCGTCGGCTGAGCTCCTTCAGCTTGGCGGCGCCCACGTAGGTGCAGGTGGAGCGGATCCCGCCCAGGATGTCCCTCACGGTGTGCTCCACGTCCCCCTTGAAGGGCACCTCCACCACTTTGCCCTCCGAGGCCCTGTGGGGGGGGGGGAAGAGAGAGGGGGCGTTGCAAGGAAGGCCTTCCCCCGGCGGACCTCCGGGGTCCCTTCCAGCCCTGTGGCTCTATGATCAGCTCGCTCTGTGAGGGCAGGGGTCTGCAAATTTGGCCGCTGGAAGACTTGTGGACTTCAGCCCCCAGAATTCCCCAGCCAGCATGGCTGGCTGGGGAATTCTGGGAGCTGAAGTCCCACAACTCTCTTAAGTGGCCGAGATTGGAGACTCCTGGTCTAAGGCTACCAATGGGATCCTGGGTGAAAGTTAAACCTCCCTTTCTCCTTCCCATTTATATTTTCCATGAACTATTTATTTTCTCTTAAGCTTTGCTTTCTCGGGGGGCGTCTGGAATGGTTTCCTGCCAGTTTTAGATTGATTTATTTGTGGGTTTTTTGGCAAAGTTGGAAAGGAAAGGAAAAGGGGCATTGTAGGATGGTCCTCCACTGGCAGACCTCCATGGTCCCTTCTAGCCCTAAGACTCTATGATCCATATCCATATATACACATACACATACATTACACACACACATATATATATACATACATATGTATACATATGTGTATGTGTGTATGCATATGTGCGTGTATATATATATATATACACATACATACATACACACACACACACATACACACACACACACATTTATTCAGGTTGTACTGTGGAATGATTTTTTATGAATTTTAGGTTTTTCGTTGTTTTTTTTGCAAACCTTAAAGAAAAGGAGAAGTGTTCCACTGGCAGACCTCCAAGGTCCCTTCCAGCCCTATGACTCTATGATGCTGGCTGGTGAATGCCGGGAGTTGAAGTCTTAAAGGGGCCGAGTTTGCAGACCCCCGATCTAGTCTAAGCGCCCCCGATCTGTGCCAAGATCCAAACGAAGCAGCGGGGAACTGCCTGGAAAACCCATCTCTTCGTCACCTGGGAGTGGATCCTACTGTCCTCCTACTCCTGTAGTAGATGGGGAGAAGCAGGGATCCTTCCCAGGGGTAAATCCACCATGGGGGCGGAAGGGATGGGAATCCAATGGCACAACGATCCCGTGGACCATTTCCTGCTACTGTTGAGGGAGGGGCGCTACAGGGAAGTCCTCCGATGGCAGACCTTCAAGGTCCCTTCCAGCCCTATGGCTCTGTGATACCGGTTGGGAATGCTGGGAGTTGGAGTCCGCAAGTCTTAAAAAGCGTAACCGTTAACGTTAACCGCTTCCGGCTTCCGTACCGATAGTCCGCTACTCCTCCGGCGTATTTCTTCATAGACACCTCGGAGCTCATGCCGTAAAAAAGCTTGTATTTCTTGCCTTCCTTTTCAATCAGGTCCCCCCCAGATTCGGTGTGTCCAGCCAACATGCCGCCCACCATCACAAAGTCTGCCCCGGCGCCTGTGGGGCAAAATTCAAGTTATACAGGCAGAGCCAGCAGCAGCTCTCCCACACAAGAGAAGAGAAGAGAAGAGAAGAGAAGAGAAGAGAAGAGAAGAGAAGAGAAGAGAAGGTCAGAAAATGGGGATCACGTGAGCCTGGGATGCTGCAACCGTCGTAAATCTATGCCAGTCGCCAGCTGCCAGCCGCCCCAAATTTGATTACGGGGAGTGTAGGGATGCTGCGACGGTTGTAAGCACGAGGACCGTTTCTGAGCCACTTTTCCCAGGTGCTGTAGTAACCTCGGTCACCAAAGGGATGATTGTTAACTCAAGGACTAGCCTGTACGGGTTAGTCCTCGACTTATGACCACAATTGAGCCCAAATTTTCCATCACTAAGCAAGACAGTTGTTACCCTGTTTCCCCAAAAATAAGGCTGGGTCTTTTTTTTTTCCCCCCTCCAAAAGAGTCAACAGATCCTATTTTTGGGATAGGCCTTAGCTCACCTCCAGCACTGACAGCTCCACCCAACCGGTCCACTTTTTCTGGGACCAAAGTTCTGCAGCTGCATTCGGGCCTGCGTCTTGCAGTCAGGCCTTTCCAGAAGGCCTAAGCAGCCGAGTACGGAGTTATGGATTCAATCCACAGCTTGGTGCTCGGCTGCAGAGAATTTGCAGAACCGAGCTACGGATTGAACCCATAGCTTGGTTCTCGGCTGCAGAGGCCTTCCGGAAAGCCCTGTGACTGAGAAATGCAGGCCTGGCTGCAGAAGAGGCCTCAGAATAAGTGGGCCGTCGAGGAAAGGCCTGGCCGCCAGGTAAGTGGGTGCGGGGCAGATCCACACACACCCATCCCCGCCCTGGCTTAATTTTAAGTGTGTGCCTCGCCCCAAAACTAGGGCTTATTTTTGGGGCAGGGCTTATATATAGGCCCACCCCCCCAAAAAAATCAAGCCAGGGCTTTTTTTTTTTTAATCCCATTTATATCCCACCCTTCTCCGAAGACTCAGGGCGGCTTACAATCTAAAGCACAAATCAATGTGCTTAGCAATAGCCTTCATTCTATGTATATGCCTGCTTATTAGGGCTTTCACACACACCCCAAGCGGCATTTTTACAAAGCCAGCTTATTGCCCCCAACAATCTGGGTCCTCATTTTACCTACCTTGGAAGGATGAAAGGCTGAGTCAACCTTGAGCCTGGTGGGACTCGAACCTGCACTAATTGCAGGCAGCTGGTGTTACTTAAGGAGGCGTTAGCCCACTGCTCCACCAAGGTGAAGGCCTTACTTTTGGGAAAACAGGGTGAATCTGGCTCCCCCCCACTTTACTTTGCTTGTCAGGAAGTCCCAAAAGGGGATCACATGACACTCCCCCCCCCCCCCTCCCCAGGACGCTGCAACCATCCTAAATATGAACCAGTCTGCTGAGCGTGGCTTCCAACAAGCAACAGGGGATTCCGGATTCCCTTAACGACCGCCTGACTCACTTAAAAACTGCAGTGATTTTCTTAACCGCCGTGTCAGAAAAGGTCATAAAGTTGGGCGTGCTCACTTAACTGCCCTGCTGAACGGCGGAAAGCATAGTCTCAATTGCTGTCGTAAGTCGAGGACTGCCTGTATCGCCCCAGCACTACCTCAACAAACCGAACCGGCTGAATATGGACAACGGGATTTTACCAAAAGCTTTGGCCACATCCCCTGGGCAATGGCAGCCTCCATCCTGCAGAAAAGAGAGCAGAAAGTTAATCTCAGCCTGCCCGTATTTTATTTCAGGCCTCCATCCTAAGCAGACGTCAATTCCTACAAAGGCGTGCAAAGAAACAGGCAGAGCAAGATTCTAGTCCTCAAGGGCAGTATAAATATGAACCAGACAGAGAAGCAATGATTGCGCTGGACTTCTGAGAATTATACTGTTTGCCCAGATCAACAAGGATTCTTAAACCGGCTTGTTGGGTACGGCAACACAGAAGGAAACTGTGAAAATGATGTCAAAAGACAAAGAAAGCAACTTGATTCCAATATAAACATGTTCTTTCCGTTATCCAACACTTTTATCCTATAAAATGTTACTAAAGTCTCTGGTAACTTCTCCCCTTCCCGGTACAACTACAGATCTCCAATTTTGACAACTTGAAGACTTGTGGACTTCAACTCCCAGAAATCCCCAGCCAGCATATTCATTGTGGCCCTGCTTACTCTCTTATAATCCCTTCCTCTCCAATCTCCCCGCTTCAAGGGATAGGAGGGGGGGAAAAATAAAACAGGCATGGCTGGCTGGGGAATTCTGGGAGTTGAAGTCCGCAGGTCTTCAAGTTGCCAAGACTGGAGACCTCGATCGACAGATTGCTGTTCCTAGAACTCAAATACAGTAAGGTTTCGCTTTCTCACCGAGATGATGTGTCCCCCGAGACCGTGAGCAGCGTCCGCACACTCCATGACGGCGCTGAGTTGAGGGTAGCCCACTCCGGTCTTCTTCCGAGTGGTACAAACGGAGCCTGAAACAAGCCAGGATTAAGCCAGGCAGATCCCTAGCAAGAATCTAATGGTCCCCAACTCTTTAGCGGGGACAACCTAACTTGAAATTTTCCGCCCAGTTATAAGCGGAAGGCCGAATCTGCTGGGACCCAACATTACCTGGTCCGATCCCCACTTTGATGATATCGGCGCCTGACAAAATGAGTTCCTCCACCATTTCGCCCGTCACGACATTCCCGGCCTTTGGAGAGAAAAAAAAAAAAGAGAAAGAGAGGGCAAGAAATGGGTGAGTCACACATGAAAGCAGGTAGGTGACTTTGGGCCAATGACCTGGAGATGGTGAGTTCTAGTCTCCCCTTAGCCAGGAAAGGCAACTGGGTGACTTTGGACCAATCACCAGGAGACTGAGAGTTCTAATCCGGCCCTAGGCGTGAAAGCCGATTGGGTGGCTTTGGGCCAATCACCAGGCAATGGGGGAGTTCTAGTCCAACCTTACACATAAGTACTGGCTAGGTGGTTTTGGGCTAATCACCAGGAGGTGGTGAATTCTAGTCCTGTCTCAGGCACAAAAGCTGGCTGGGTGACTTTGGGGCAATCACCAGGAGACGGTGAGTTCTAGTCCAACCTTACACATAAAAACTGGCTAGAATGATTTTGGGCTAATCACTGGGAGGCAGTAAATTCTAGTCCTGCCTCAGGCACAAAAGCTGACTGGGTGACTTTGGGGCAATCATCAAGAAGCTGTGACTTCTATTCATGCCTAAGTGGCTTTGGACCAATCCCTCTCTTTCACCCCAACCCACCTCACAGGGTTGTTGTTCTAGGAAAAAGAGAAGGAAAGCATGTTGGAGATATCGGCCACTTTGATTTATTTGTAAAAATAAAGAGAGAGAGAGGGAGAGGGGAGGAAAGAGAGATGGTGGATGGATGGATGGATGGATGGATGACAAGAGATAGAAAGAAAAATAGATATAGACACAGAAAGATCATAGAGAGAGGACAGATAGATATAGGGAGATGAGAGAGATAAGAGATGAGAGGATGGATAGATAGATAGATAGATGGATGGATGGATGGATAGATAGATAGATAGATAGGTAGATATAAATGAGAGAGATGAGATAGAGAAGAGATGAGAGAGAGCTGAGATAGATGAGAGAGATGAGATATAGATAATAAGAGAGAGAGATGATATAGAGATAGATGATAGATAGGGAGATGACAGAGATAGATAAATAATATTTATTTATTTATTTATTTGTATTTGTATACCGCCCTTCTCCCGAAGGACTCAGGGCGGTGAACAGGGCAACAAATAAAAATACAAAAATACAAACATTAAAAAAGATTAAACAAATGCCCAGAAACTAACAACAATAAGTTAAAATACATTACATAATAGTTGAGAGAGATGTTAGATAGATAGATAGATAGATAGATAGATAGATAGATAGATAGATAGATTAGATAGATAGATAGATATAGATAGATATAGATGGATGGATGGATGGATGAGAGAGAAAATGATAGCCAACTCAGGACCAAAAGCAGCGACAGACCACGCAGCCCAGTCTGAAAAGGGGAAAACTTAAAAAAAACTTTTTAAGAAGTCTTAAAATCTTCCCTGCCGGTCTCAAGCGGAACCGTGGGATGTCCACGTACCATGATGGTGTGATCCGGATACCGCTTCCTCAGGTCCCTCAAGAACTGGACGAAGTGTTCGGAGTAACCGTTGGCCACATCCAGACAGATATACCGGATCTGCGGCACAGCCTCCAGGACTCGGTCCAGCTGCTCCAGGTCGGAAGTGCCGGTGCTGGCCGCCACGTTCTAAGGGCGGGCAGCGAGCAGGGAATTTGTAAACACGGGAGGAGGAGGAGGAGGAGGAAGAGGAGGAGGGGGGGGAAACTACTCACTCAAGTACAGTGGACTGAGCTGAAAAGTCAGGCAGAGCCGTTAACGTTAACAGAATAACAGAGGTGGAAGGAACCTCAGAGGTCTTCTAGTCTAGCCTCTAGCTGGAGCAGAAAACCTTGTCATGCCATTCATGAATGAATGAATAAAAGTCAGGCAAGTGTGACTGGGGATTTGGAGACTGGATCACGAGTTATAAATCGATCAATCAAATACATTTGAGCCCCGTGGCCAAGCGCAGGCGGGGCCGGCAGTCGTAACTCTGAGGAAGGGTCCTAAGTAGCATTTCTGAAGCCGGTCACAGGTTTGAACGGTCGTTAAACGACCCATCGGTCGTACATGGAGGACTAGGGTGTGGGGTGGACACGAGAGGGGGAACTGAAGGCGAAGGGCAAGATGGCACGCCTACCTGGAGACAATCTGGATTCTGAGCGGCAAATTCCTTCCAGTCCTCCACCGTGCAGTGTTTGTGGATGGCTGTGAAGAGAGAGAACTGGGGAAGGAGACAAAATCAAAAGAAGAAAGCTAGTGGTTGAGGCACTTGGCTAGAAAGCGGGAGGTTCTGAGTTCAAGTCCCGCCTTAGCACGGAGAGCCAACGGGGTGACATTGGACCAGTCCCTGTCTCTCAGCCTAAGCCACCTCACAGGGCGGTGGTTGTCGGGAAAATAGAAGGAGGAAGGTGTGATGGAGAAAAAGAAAGGAAGGAAGGAAGGAAGGAAGGAAAAAAGACAGAAAGAAAGAAAGAAAGAAAAAGAAAGAAAGAAAGAAAAAGAAAGAAAGAAAGAAAGAGGAAGGGAGGAAGAGCAAGGCAGGAAAAGATAGAGAAAGTTGAAAGAGAGGGAAGAAAGAAGGAAGGA
>JAKJMR010032346.1:0-13632 GCA_024449315.1 Daboia siamensis
ATAGATAGATAGATAGATAGATAGATAGATAGATAGATAGATAGATATGAGATATGATAGATAGATTAGATAATGATAGATAGATAATGATTAGATAATGATAGGATAGATACATAGATAATTATATGATAGATGATAGATATAGAAAATGATAGGATAGATTGGATGGATGGATGGAAAGATAGAAAATGATAGGATAGATATGATAGATTAGATAGATAATGATAGGATAGATACATAGATAATTATATGATAGATGATAGAGATAGAAAATGATAGGATAGATTAGATGGATGGATAGATAGATATGAGATATGATAGATTAGATAATGATATGAGATTAGATAATGATTAGATAGATAATGATAGAATAGATACATAGATAATTATATCTATGAGATAGAGATAGAAAATGATAGATTAGATGGATGGAAAGATAGAAAATGATAGGATAGATAGATTAGATAGACATAGATAATGGTAGGATAGATTGGATGGATAGATAGTTTAGATAGATTAGATGGATGGATAGATAGATTAGATAGATTAGATGGATGGATAGATAGATTAGATGGATAGATATACATGATAGGATAGAATAGATATGATAGATACATACATATACATAGATATGCATATATGTATATATAAACCCCCACCATTTCAAAACTACAAATTACCTGTATTTCCATTTAAAAAACAACCAGTCAAGGAAACAAGCCCCCCCCCCCCCCCCCCCCCACCCCCATCCCAGAGGCCTTCTCTCTGACTGCCAACGCCCAGCTACAGAGTAAACGGGACCAGATAAACAATTAGGAAAGGCACCATTTTCTCATCATGGAATCCACCTCGCCCCAGTCAAAACTGATAGGGCAACCAGCCAACTACTACTTCTTCCATTCCTGATGATGACATTCCCTAGCTTGGTAATGAAACATTGGTAGGGGGGGAAAAAAAAAAAAAACAAGCTCGGCAACCGCCCAACCGCGCAACTCTTGAGCTGCAGATAATCCTCAAAATAATGTACGGCTAACTCGGAAGATACGTTCTGAATTCTTCGTGGCGCATTCAAAATTACGTCTCGTGTTAGGCTTTCTTCTCTTTTTTTTTTTCTTTTCCTTTTTTTTAAGATAAGACACTTGTTCCTTTTAACGTTTTCTTTGTGGTGTTTCTTTTACATGTGCGTCTTTTTTTAAAAAAAAAAAATATATTTCGGTGGGTTTCGTATTTTAACGTTCTTTGAATGAACTAAGGTAGGTAAAGAATGATACAATATATTATATAATAGAACATTTCCAGTTAAGTATTGTTACGAGCTACATTATTATGTCATGGGTTATGCCGTAATATCATGATTACGAGTTAAAATGTGCCTAAATGAGGGTGAAGGTTTGTTCAGCAACTCGTGTTTACGACGGTTGCTATGTCCCAAGTCCACATGATCCCCCTTTTACAACATTCTGGCCAGCAAACTCAATGGGGAAAGCCAGATTCACTTAACATCCGGGTTATTAACTTACCAACTGCAGTGATCCACTTAGCAACGGTGGCAAGAAAGAGGGTAGAAATGGGGCAAAATTCACTTCACTATCTAAATCACAAATTTGGGGTTCACTTGTGGCCGTAAGTCAAGGACCACCTGTAGATCTTTTTTTTAAAATAATAATATTTTATTAATTTTCCATTTGAGTATTTGAAAAGCAACGCAGTGGCTGGGTAATCTAGTTCAATAACAAAATCTTTAGTGCGAATCTCAGGTTACAACATCCAATATTTCTTCTCTTTTCCCCTTAATGTTTACTATCTCATACTCAAGCTAGTGCAGTTCTAATTAGTAAAGGTAAAGGTTCCCCCGCACATGCGTGCTAGTCGTTTCCAACTCTAGGGGCCGGTGCTCATCTCCATTTCATAGCCGAAGAGCCAGCGCTTGTCCGAGGACGTCTCCGTGGTCATGTGGCCAGCATGACTAGACGCCAGAGGCGCACGGAACGCTGTTACCTTCCCACCGTGGTGGTCCCTATTTTTCTACTTGCATTTTTACGTGCTTTCGAACTGCTAGGTGGGCAGAAGCTGGGACGAGTAACAGGCGCTCACTCTGCTACGCGGCACTCGGGATTCGACCCGCCAAACTGCCGACCTTCTGATCGACAAGCTCAGCGTCTTAACCCACTGAGCCACCGCGTCCCTTTTAGTTCTAATTATATCAACCCAATAAAAACATCATTATTCCACCCATCAATAAACGTTTGGCTTATACGTCTCTTGATTACATTCAGTCTTCACAAACAGCCCGTATCCCGTTGTTAATTTTTAGCCATTTTTTAGTTTCTCATCAATATTCCCATTTAACCTTTGATATTTATAATTTTCAGAATTTGGGTATCCGAGATTTCCCCTCTCTCACTTCCTAACAAAATATAATATGCAGAACACGCATTTTATCCATCTGAGTATCGTCTTGTTCTATTTCCTAAAAGTTACGTATTTCCCGCCACATTGAATCATCCACTTAATAATGCAATATCCCCTTTAATAAATCAAAACCATGATATCTTTTTTTTATATATATAAGACCACCCCCTCCCAGGCACCAGACTCTGAATATACCCAGGCGATGCTCTGGGTCTGGAAGTTAGCCCGCCCACCCTGAAATTGGGGTTCACCCCATTTTTTCGTTGTTTTTCTCCCCGCAGGAACGATGAGAAAACGGCAGCCGACTACAAGATCCAAGGCGGCTCGGTCCTCCACTTGGTCCTAGCCCTGCGTGGAGGCCTGCGATGATGGCGTTCCCCCGGCCCCGCCATGCCCCCCCTTTCCCCAAAGCCACCAGATGTGGGTGATCCTCGCCCCTCGAGGCGTCCGTGGGAGGCCCGTCGGAATTCAGCCTCTCTCACAGCTGCCCGTTTCTTCCGAATCCCGGGAGGACTGCCTGCCAGATGTCGTGTTTCTTCTTTGCAAGCTGTCCTTGAAGAGGGTGTGTGTGTGTGTGTGTGGGTTGTGTTTTAGGAGAACGGGATGCCCTTTAAGTTATTGGGGTGCAGCATCCGGCTGGCTGCGTATGGATAAGGGTCCATCTGCTGCTTTTCGCCCCCAGCCACCCCCGGGTTGAAAAGTTTCTCTTTTTCTCTCTTTCGTCCCCTGTTGTGGCTCATCAATGTCCAAATAAACGTTTCACAACCATCACGGTGTCGTCGTGTCTCCTGGGGTCTGGAGGTTTCCTTTTTGGGGTGGGGGGGGGGTGGGTGGGGGCTTGATTCTGGTCCACTCTGCCTTTGCTAAGGCCTCGACTTACGACCCGGCCTTCAGTAAACCGTTTGAAGTTGAAACAGACCCCCCCGAAAAAGGTACTTAAGGCACGGATTCAAAGATCTGAATCAAACACACACACACACACCCTGTCGCATTGCAATTTGGGCACTCAACAACCAGCCTGCCCTGACTTGTCATTTTCTGCGTCCCGTGGTCACGTGACCACTATTTAGGACATTTTTTTGGCAGGAAACTGACTTTTTTTTTTTTTTGCAGCAGTCATTAAACAAATCGTGAGGTTAAGCCAACTCGTGTGCAGTGGATGTTTGTCGGAAACCAGGTATTTATTTATGTCTGGTTTCTGACAAACATCCATTGCAGGCAGTAGTCATTTAACTGTGATTCGCTTAACGACCCCTGCCAAAAAAAAAAATTCACAATCATATACTGTCCTACGGCAACCTGCTTAACAACCAACAGTCCTAAGTGGAGGACTGCTAATATTTGAGTCAAGAAAGTTAAATCTATTCGTATTTCCAATATCGGGCTGATAAATATTTGAGGAAGAACCACATCCAAGTTAACAAAAACGACAGGTTGCTTTATTTTTGGAGTTATATCCTGCTTTTGCTTGGTACAATTTGGGTTTTTTTTATTGATTTGTGCAGCCTGGGTGACATCACCTAACAACAACATGCCTGTGAGGTGGGAGGGGCTGAGCGCCTGATCAAAGGCACCCAGTTGGTTTTCGTGCCTTAGGGACTAGAACTCGCCGTCCCCTGGTGATTGGCTTGAAGTCACGCAAGCGGCTTTCTTGTCAGAAACTAGAACTCACCCTTTCCTGGTGAATAGCTCAGGGGCATCCAGCTGGCTTCCATGCCTAAAGTGGAACTAGAACTCACCTTCCCCTGATGATTGGCCAGTCACCCAGCTGGGTCTTGTGCCTAAAGGGAGACTAGAACTCACTGCCCCCTAGTTGTTGGCCAAAATCACCCAGCTGGCTTTCTTGTCTTAAGGCAGGACTAGAACTCACCCTCTCCTGGTGAATGGCTCAGGGGCATCCAGCAGGCTTCCATGCCTAAAGTGGAACTAGAACTCACTGTCGCCTGATGATTGGCCAGTCACCCAGCTGGCTTTTGTAATCTCAGTTACAAGGACCCTACAGTCCTCTCCACAAACCTTTAGCACTGATGATGTTCCCTAGTTGGGTCATGAAACATCTGCAAGAAAACCACCCAGCTCAGAGCACAAAGGACCCCACAGTTGTTGTCCTCCTCTTCCTCCTCCTTTTCCACACAAACCCCCTCCCTACTAGCACTGATGATGCTACCTAGTTGGGTCATGAAAAGCTTGCAAGAAAACTACCCAGCTCAGAGAGCACCGAGGACCTCATAGTACTTCTTCTTCTCCTCTTCTTCTCCTTACTCCTCCTCCTTCTTCTCCTTACTCCTTTTCTTCTCCTTTCTCCTTCTCCTCCTCTTCTTCTTCTCCTTACTCCTCCTCCTCTTCTCCTCCTCTCCTTCTCCTTACTCCTCCTCCTCTTCTCCTCCTCCTCCTTACTCCTCCTCTTCTCCTCTTCTTACTCCTCTTCTACTCCTCTTCTTCTTCTCCTCCTCCTCTTCTTCCTCCTCCTCCTCTTCTATTCCTCCTCCTCTTCTTCTTCTACTCCTCCCCCTCTTCTTCCTCCTCCTCTTCTTCTTCCTCCTCCTCTTCTTCTCTTCCTCCTCCTTCTTCTCCTTACTCCTCCTCCTCTTCTTCTTCCTCCTCCTCCTCTTCTCCTCCTCCTCCTCTTCTCCTCCTCCTCTTCTTCTTCTACTACTCCTCCTTACTCCTCCTCCTCCTCTTCTTCTTTTTCTTCTTCTTCTCCTCCTCCTCCTCCTCCCTTCCTGACGATGTTACCTAGTTGGGTCTGCAAGGAAACCAGCCAGCTCAGAGACCACCAAGGACCCCTCAGTCCTTCCTCTTCTCCACAATCCCCCCTCCCTCCTAGCACTGACGACGTTCCCTAGTCGGGTCGCGAAACGTCTGCAAGGAAACCGCCCAGCTCGGAGAGCACCAATCAAACCCCCCACACCCCCACCCTCACCCCCACCCGCCCATCATTTCCTTCGCCACCGTTCGAAGTTACGACGGACGTGCTGGCGAGGAGGGGAGGGCTCCAGCAGCCCAGCCCCCCCCCCGCCCCACAAAGCCACCCCCGTCTCCCATTCACCTTCTCCGGCCCAACAAGGGAGGTTGTAGCTCCCTGCCAAGTTGCGAGCTTGGAGGCCAAGCGCGATCTCCCGCGAGGCCGGATCGTTCCCGATCCGGGATCCCTGCGCGGAGCTGGCCAGCTCCCCTGCGGGAGGATCGGGGTTAACCCTCAAAGGAGGGCGGGCAGGAACCGGCTCGCTGCGGCTGCGCTGGCTCCGCTTGCGCGCTTTTCTGGAAGATCGGGACTTCCCAGTTTTGATTCCGAGGATCGGCTGAGGATCGCCCCGACTTCCGACGTGCAAATTCGGGCTCCCCGCTCCGCCCTGCCCCGCGCCTGGTGCGTCCGTCGCAACCCGCATTTTTTTTTGCGCCCAAACCGGGCTCTGCGCGCAGGTCTGGTGGCCAGGGAGCTGCGCCGATCCTATGCCCCTTCCCCCCCCCCTCCTCCTTTCGGGGGAGCCCCGCGGATAGGCAGGCGATGAGTAGGAAACCCGCCTTGGTGGTGTTTGATCTGGGTGAGCGGATTGGGTCGCGCGCCCATCGTCCTGGGCTGTGGGTGGGGATTAGGGGAAGGGGAGTGGTTGACTTGCCTTGGTTTTGGTGTGTGGGGGGGGGTGTGTTTGGGTAGATTGGGGAAGCCAGGAGGGTCTTCCTCTTACATTTGGGGGCAAGAAGGGACCCCCCCCCCCAAAAAAAAGAATCAGCCTCTCTCTCTCTCTCCCTCCCCCCTCCAACTCTCTCCCTCCCTCCGTGGGTGTGTGTGTGTGTCTTTTTCAGATTATACCTTGTGGCCTTTTTGGGTGGACACCCACGTGGATCCCCCCTTCCAGAAAAAGAGGTGAGAAAGAAAAGGGGGGGGGGGGTCTGTTGCTGCAGAAATGGTGGTGGTCCTCTTTCATTTTTCCGTCCCCCCCCCCTCCCCTTAGAAACGGAGAAGAGGAACTGGATCGAGGATCTAAAACAATTTTTCTCAAATCACAGAAAGTTTGAAAGGGATGGACTTCAACTCCCAGAATTCCTCAATCAGCAAAACGAACAAACAAACAAGCAAACAAACCGCCTGAATTGAATTAAATCGAATTGAATTGAAAAGTTTACCTATTGAACTCTGGAGGTTGACGTCCACCCGTACTGGCTAGAGAATGCTTGCTGGGAGTTGAAGTCCATCTGTGCTGGCTCAGGAATTCTGGGAGTTGAAGTCCACGAGTCATAAAAGAGCCAAGGTTGCCTACCCCTGGTAGGGTTTCCTGCCTGAGCAGGGGGTTGGACTAGATGATCTGGAAGATCCCTTCCAATATTATTATTATTATTATTATTATTATTATTATTATTATTATTATTATTATTATTATTATGTTTATTATGTTTATTATTATTATGTTTATGTTTATTATGTTTATTATGTTTATTATGTTTATTGTTATTATTATTGTTTATTATTATTTTATTTATTTATTTTTATTTTAATTCCATTTATATCCCGCCCTTCTCCGAAGACTCAGGGCGGCTTACAAGCTTAGCAGTAGCCTTCATTCTATGTATATGCCTGCTTATTAGGGCTTTCACACACACCCCAAGCGGCATTATTACAAAGTCAGCTTAATTGCCCCCAACAATCTGGGTCCTCGTTTTACCTACCTCGGAAGGACGGAAGGCTGAGTCAACCTTGAGCCTGGTGGGACTCGAACCTGCTCTAATTGCAGGCAGCTGGTGTTACTTAAGGAGGCCTTAGCCCACTGCTCCACCAAGGCTCACTATTATTATTATTACTATTATTATTATTATTGTTTATTGTTTTTATTATTATTGTTGTTGTTTATTGTTTATTATTATTATTGTTTATTGTTGTTGTTGTTGTTGTTATTGTTGTTGTTATTATTATTATTATTATTATTATTATTATTATATGAATTTTGGGCTCGCTTGTGGTCCTAAGTTGAGGAGTGCCTGTAAAAGAGTTGTAGAATCAGATCTGGCTTGATTGACGACCATGAACTCATGATGAAAATTCCCATGCCAGTTATGGTCGTAAGTCAAGAACTACCTGTAATTTTTTTTTTTTTTTTTTGGTCTTCTGATTGACTCAGAAACGAGCTAAACCACTTCATGTCCAAATTCTTCACAGCGATGGCTCCGTCCAAGACCGGAATAAGCGGCCTGTGAATCTCTACCCCGAAGTGCCGGAAGTCCTGCAGCAGTTGCAGAGCAAAGGGATTGCCATGGCAACTGCCTCTCGGTAAAATCTGGGCCTGGTTCTCTGAAAACTTTCCTCGTTGATATAGGCCGCACACCCCTCTATACACACCCGTTGTGGTGAATTAAGGCCTCCTTGGGGTCTTTATCTAGTTTGCAGGGAGCCCTCGACTTTCAACCTTTTGTTTAGCGACCGTTCAAAGTGACAAGGGCGCTGAAAAAAATGACTTAGAATCAGTCCTTGCACTTACAGTCCATGCTGGCTGGGGAATTCTGGGAGTTGAAGTCCTTAGCTCTTACAGTGGCCAAGACTGGACTCCCTTGTTTTTCACACCAGGGTGCGTGCAGGGAGCTGCATTGCTCATGACCAAGAAGCTTTGAGAAGGAGAATAGGAATAAGAATAAGAATAGGAATAGGAATAGAATAGAATAGAATTATAGAACAGAACGGAATTGAATTATAGAATAGAACAGAACAGAACAGGATAGAATAATACAATAGAATATAGAGTAGAGTAGAGTAGAGTAGAGTAGAATAGAATAGAATAGAATAGAATAGAATAGAATAGAATAGAATAGAGTCAGAGTTGGAAGGGACCTTGGAGGTCTTCTAGTCCAACCCCCTGCTCAGGCAGAAAACCCTATTCCATTTCAGACAAATGGTTCTCCAATCTCTTTTTAAAACAACATGCTAGCACGCCTTAGGTTGACCTCAGCTAGTTTTAGGAGGAGGGCTTCTGCTGTTCCCAGCTTATTTGCTGAGTGCAGGTGGGGATTCAAATCAAGGCTTCCTTTAGCAAACCGAGGTAAGTCATAGTGTTGTGAGAACATGCCCTATTTGGGGTGAAAATTGGTCCCTGTTGTGGGACCTCAAGCGTCTGGTTTTTCACCTCTCAGGACAGGCGAGATCCAAGGAGCCAGACAACTCTTAGACCTTTTCGGCTTGAATCGCTACTTTCGGTACACAGAAATCTACCCTGGCAGTAAAACCACCCATTTCCAAAGGTAAAAAGAAACTTTGGGGTCTTGGTTTATTGTGGTGTTCCCCCAGATCTGACCAGCGTGGTCAGGCACTAGATCCCTTTAGAGGATCACTCTTGAAGGATCAAGCAAGCGTGCCCTGTCTCTTGCAGGGCCTGCCCTATGAAATACACATAGTCCTTTGACTTACAACCACTTGTAAACGTTGCTGGCTGGGGCATTCTGGGAGCTGAAGTCCACTTTGCCAAACTTAAAGAAGTTTGGCAAAGTTGGCAAAGCACTGCTCCAAAGATTGAGAAAGCTTAGCTGGAGGGTGGGATAGTGGTTGAGGACCTTTTATAGACCGGACAACCATTTAAACCAGGTTTGTGCAAGGTCTCCTGCCTTGAGCAGGGGGTCAGACTAGAAGACCTCTGAAGTGCCTTCCAGACCTGCGATACTCTGATCTATGTTCTCCTTGTCTCCTCTCCAGGTTGAATCGGCAGAGCGGCATCCCGTTTCATCAAATGCTCTTTTTCGATGACGAAAGTCGCAATATTCGCGACGTCAGCACGCTAGGTACCCTTAAAAGATTGTGCATGATGGGACTTTAGACCCTCCCACTCTCTGAGCATCCCCTGAGTTTAAGGATTCCAGGTCTGGGCCTGAAGGAGGGTAATTAAAAGGATCAATTGTCCCTGTTCACACAACCCATTCCGTCAAGCTCATCTCCTTCGGTCGAGTAAGCCAATGGCCTCAGCCAGGTTAAGCTGGGCTGGTGAGTTCTAGTCCTGCTTCAGGCATGAAAATCAGCTGGGTGACTTTGGGCCAATCATCAGGAGATGGTGAATTCTAGTTCCGCCTCAGGCATGAAAGCTGGCTGGGTGACTTCAGGCCCATCACCAGGAGACAGTGAGTTCTAGTTCCACCTTAGACATGAAAAATGCTAGGTGCCTTTGGGCCAATCATGAACAGACAGTGAATTTTAGTTCCGCCTCAGACATGAAAGTTGGCTGGCTGACTTTGGGCCAATCATCAGGAGACTGTTAGTTCTAGTCCCACCTTAGACATGAAAGATGCTGGGTGACTGGGCCAATCACCAGGAGACTGAGAGTTCTAGTCCCGCCTTAGGCATGAAAGCCGACTGGGTGACTTTGGGCCCATCACCAGGAGATGGTGAGTTCTAGTCCCACCTTAGGCATGAAAGGTGGTGGAAGGAGGAAGGCGTACCAGGCATGTCTGCCTCCTTACTTATAGAGTAATAAAAGTGGAATAAAAAAAACTAATAAATGAATATAAACATTGCGATACGCAAAGGAAGGGTGGTGGCTGACATACAACTTGTTCCTGTTGTTTTGTCTTAGGAGTTGTGTGTGTCACTGTCCCAAGCGGCATGACTCTTTCGCTCCTCCAGGAGGGTATGGAGAGTTTCGCACGCTGTTCTGACGCTCTTCCAGCCGACAAAGTTTAAACCTCAAACTTCCGGGAACTCGTTCTTCTGTTTTCCCGCGTGGGAAACACCGGTTGGGGATTATTGACCCTATCTAATTATCTGTTAGACGGAAAGTGATGGAGCGTCTGCCTCCACTTTCCTTCTTAAATAATTTTTTTCCATCCTGTGGTTAGAACAGACCGGGATTCTCCAAACGTGGCCCCTTTAAGACTTGTGGACTTCAACTCCCAGAATTCCCCAGCCAGAATGCTTTAAGGAGGATGGACTTCCACTCCCAGAATTCCACAGCCTGCTTACTTTAAGATGGGTGGACTTCCACTCCCAGAATTCCCCAGCCAGCAAGGGTTTACCAGAATTCAGCATGGATAAGAACAAATGTGGCTAGACTACCTTTACTGCATTTTTTTGACAGGATAATTGTCTTAATAGACAGTGGGAAAATGGTCGACGTAATATATGGCCTGGGAGTTGAAGTCCACGAGTCTTAAACGGTCCACATTTGGAGACCCCCTGCATTAGACCCGCAAAGGGTTCGTGTTTGTGACTTTCATCCCAATAAAACATGGAAAATAAATCTTTTCTTTCTGTTTATCGATTAGTGCAGTGACTGCGGGCAATTAATCAGGCTTAAATGGTGACTTAGATGGGTGGAAAAGAGGCAAAGTCACCCGGGATCGCATAGCTAACATCCAAAAGATAAAAAAAACAACGAAAAGTTTCCAAAAGATTTTTATTTTTTCTTCACTGATTCTACTAACGGTCTTGGCGTAGTAAACTATAAACCATTGTTTCTCAAACTTGAAGATGTGTGGACTTCAATGCCCAGAATTCCCCAGCCAGCTGTAGACTACAGATAGTCCTCCACTTACCACAGTTCATTTAGTGACCACTCAAAGTTACAATGGCACTGAAAAAAGTGACTTATGACCGTTTTTCCACATTTACAACCGTGGCAGCATCCCCAGGGTCCTGTGATCAAAATCCAGAGGCTTGGCAACTGACTCGTATTTATGACGGTCGCAGCGTCCCCCGGGGTCAGGTGATCCCCTTTTGCGACCTTCCAACAAGCAAAGTCAATGGGGAAAGCCGGTTTCACTTAATGACCATCTTGCTAGCTTAACAATTGTAGGGATTCACTTAACAACAGTGGCCAAAAAAAAGATCATAAAATGAGGTAAAACCTGCTTAGCAATCAAAATTTGAGGCTCAATTCTGATCATAAATCGAGGACTTACCTATGTAACAAATGGTAGGAGACCTCTAAAAATATGGGCGCATGATGGCCAGGAAGCAGGAATTAGAACACAGAGCCACAAAATAATTCAAAATCCCTCTTTTGTTCAATATTTTAAAGTAGGGTGATGTCAGCAGGCATAACGTCCAACCCAACGTGAATTGGTGGAAGAGAAGTTGAGGTAATAATACACTTTTTGTATGTGTACACTTTGAGAGGAAGCAACTAAATTTTGTTTTTAATGTGTACCTTTGTGCCCACAGGGAAAAAAAATGATGATAAAGGTTATCTAATCTTTTTCCAAGCATAGACATTCCCCAGGTTGACCTCTCGATCTAGGAAAACTGGAAGGCAACAAAAAAATTATTTATTTATTTATTTATTATATTTGTATACCGCCCTTCTCCCGAACGGAAGCCAAAGGAGGTGAAATGTTATCACCAACGATACTATAGATAGAAAAGATAATGACTTGAAAGGAGATAACCAGGATTTATTCCTAAGCAAATGGGCTGAAGTATTTTTTTAAGTCTAGGCAACTTTTAAGAGCTGTGGACTTCAACTCCCAGAATTCCTCCTGGCTGAGGAATTTTGAGAGTTGAAGTCCACAGGGCTCAAAGTCACTGAGAGTGAGAGACAGTGGTCTACAACCACAAAGTCACATTCAGAAGTAGCTCACGCAAACACCTTTCCTAAATCACCCGGGTACAAGAAGGGGTCCAGCCAGTGGTGGCATTCAAATAGGTGAACAACCGGTTCTCCGTGTGGATGCCTCTTCCGGAAGTCCATTCTGGGCCTGGGCAACAAAAAATTAGTTACCTGTTCTGCCCAACCGGATGAATCCCACCACTGGGTCCAGACCAATCGGCCTTGCAAGACGAATGAGAAGAAGGCTAGAACAGAATAATAACTTTGTTGTCACTTTGAATGTGCACGAATCGGCATAGGTTATAATGAAATTTCATGGCATACAGCTCTCAACAGGGTCACCGCCTCCCGACATACCCTACATAAACATGACCAAAATGACAGCAGTCTTCCAATATCTCAGGGGCTGCCACAAAGAAGAGGGGGGTCCGTTTATTCTCCAAAGCGCTTGAAGGCAGGACAAGAAGCAACGGATGGAAACTAATCAAAGAGAGAAGCAACCTGGAACTGAGGAGAAATTTCCCAACAGAACAACGAATAATAATAATAAGAAGAAGAAGAAGAAGAAGAAGTTGGAAGGGACCTTGGAGGTCATCTAGTCCAACCCCCTGCTCAGGCAGGAAACCCTATACCATTTCAGAATAAGTGGAAGGTCTTCAGAAGTTACAGATGCTCCATCACTGGATGTTCGATAATCCTTGGGGGGAAATAAAACACCCAGACACAAACTAAGCAATGTGGTACATGCAGCTAGGTCAAAATGAGCACCCCTCTCTCAACAGGGGGAGTGAGACACAACACCAACTATCTCCAGTCTACCACACAGTCCTTTCAATAGTTCCAAGAAGGCTCCACGCCCGTTTGCACCGGTCAGGGCACCCTGAGGACACAGATAAACTTCCAAGTGGCCTCAACAATCCTCTAAAAGAATACAAATGACCAGATGACTGCAAAGGAGTATAAATCCTTCCGTTCCCCACCGTCCAGTCAGAACCTGAGGAAGCTTCTCAGATGAGAAGCGAAACGTCTTCAAAGGAAAAACAAGAAAGCCGAGTTGCCTCCTGAAAAAGCATCTTTGGGGTATACAGGTAGTCCTCGACTTACGACCACAATTTCACCCCGAAATTTCCATTGCTAAATAAGACAGCCCACAAAGTGACCGTTGTCCCCATTTGATGATCTTTCTTGGCACAATTGTGAAGCGAAACACTTCAGTTGTTAAGTTAGTCACACGGTCGCAGAAGGGGCTTGCGTGGCCCCGGGACACTGCCACCGTCATAAATACGAACCAGTTGCCAAATGTGTGAATTTTGATCATGTGACCATAGGGACGCTGCAATGGTCATAAGGGTGAAAAACGGTCATAAGTCCCTTCTATCAGTTCCATTGTGACTTCAAATGGTCACTAAATGAATTGCAAGTTGAGGACTACCTGCACAGGATCTGGGAAAGCAATGGGTAACAGAATGTAGAAAGTAAAATGTTCAACAGGGTCCAGTCCAAGCTGGGAATAAACAAAATGGAGGCTGCTTTAGAAAGAAGGTTGCAGTTTATTGAAGAGAAGAGCCAGACAGAAAGATGGCTCTGGGAAAAGTGACTACATGTAGCTGGGAGTGCTGGGTTTTTATACCTTCTGAGGCTCTTGAGGTTGTTTTCTGTTCCTCTTTGAGGCTTTGTATTTCCTGGGTCATGTACTTTGACC
>JAKJMR010032347.1:0-13659 GCA_024449315.1 Daboia siamensis
ATAGATAGATAGATAGATAGATAGATAGATAGATAGATAGATAGATATGAGATATGATAGATAGATTAGATAATGATAGATTAGATAGATAATGATTAGATAATGATAGGATAGATACATAGATAATTATATGATAGATGATAGATATAGAAAATGATAGGATAGATTGGATGGATGGATGGAAAGATAGAAAATGATAGGATAGATATGATAGATTAGATAGATAATGATAGGATAGATACATAGATAATTATATGATAGATGATAGAGATAGAAAATGATAGGATAGATTAGATGGATGGATAGATAGATATGAGATATGATAGATTAGATAATGATATGAGATTAGATAATGATTAGATAGATAATGATAGAATAGATACATAGATAATTATATCTATGAGATAGAGATAGAAAATGATAGATTAGATGGATGGAAAGATAGAAAATGATAGGATAGATAGATTAGATAGACATAGATAATGGTAGGATAGATTGGATGGATAGATAGTTTAGATAGATTAGATGGATGGATAGATAGATTAGATAGATTAGATGGATGGATAGATAGATTAGATGGATAGATATACATGATAGGATAGAATAGATATGATAGATACATACATATACATAGATATGCATATATGTATATATAAACCCCCACCATTTCAAAACTACAAACTACCTGTATTTCCATTTAAAAAACAACCAGTCAAGGAAACAAGCCCCCCCCCCCCCCCCCCCCCACCCCCATCCCAGAGGCCTTCTCTCTGACTGCCAACGCCCAGCTACAGAGTAAACGGGACCAGATAAACAATTAGGAAAGGCACCATTTTCTCATCATGGAATCCACCTCGCCCCAGTCAAAACTGATAGGGCAACCAGCCAACTACTACTTCTTCCATTCCTGATGATGACATTCCCTAGCTTGGTAATGAAACATTGGTAGGGGGGGAAAAAAAAAAAAAACAAGCTCGGCAACCGCCCAACCGCGCAACTCTTGAGCTGCAGATAATCCTCAAAATAATGTACGGCTAACTCGGAAGATACGTTCTGAATTCTTCGTGGCGCATTCAAAATTACGTCTCGTGTTAGGCTTTCTTCTCTTTTTTTTTTTCTTTTCCTTTTTTTAAAGATAAGACACTTGTTCCTTTTAACGTTTTCTTTGTGGTGTTTCTTTTACATGTGCGTCTTTTTTTAAAAAAAAAAAAAGATATATATTTCGGTGGGTTTCGTATTTTAACGTTCTTTGAATGAACTAAGGTAGGTAAAGAATGATACAATATATTATATAATAGAACATTTCCAGTTAAGTATTGTTACGAGCTACATTATTATGTCATGGGTTATGCCGTAATATCATGATTACGAGTTAAAATGTGCCTAAATGAGGGTGAAGGTTTGTTCAGCAACTCGTGTTTACGACGGTTGCTATGTCCCAAGTCCACATGATCCCCCTTTTACAACATTCTGGCCAGCAAACTCAATGGGGAAAGCCAGATTCACTTAACATCCGGGTTATTAACTTACCAACTGCAGTGATCCACTTAGCAACGGTGGCAAGAAAGAGGGTAGAAATGGGGCAAAATTCACTTCACTATCTAAATCACAAATTTGGGGTTCACTTGTGGCCGTAAGTCAAGGACCACCTGTAGATCTTTTTTTTAAAATAATAATATTTTATTAATTTTCCATTTGAATATTTGAAAAGCAACGCAGTGGCTGGGTAATCTAGTTCAATAACAAAATCTTTAGTGCGAATCTCAGGTTACAACATCCAATATTTCTTCTCTTTTCCCCTTAATGTTTACTATCTCATACTCAAGCTAGTGCAGTTCTAATTAGTAAAGGTAAAGGTTCCCCCGCACATGCGTGCTAGTCGTTTCCAACTCTAGGGGCCGGTGCTCATCTCCATTTCATAGCCGAAGAGCCAGCGCTTGTCCGAGGACGTCTCCGTGGTCATGTGGCCAGCATGACTAGACGCCAGAGGCGCACGGAACGCTGTTACCTTCCCACCGTGGTGGTCCCTATTTTTCTACTTGCATTTTTACGTGCTTTCGAACTGCTAGGTGGGCAGAAGCTGGGACGAGTAACAGGCGCTCACTCTGCTACGCGGCACTCGGGATTCGACCCGCCAAACTGCCGACCTTCTGATCGACAAGCTCAGCGTCTTAACCCACTGAGCCACCGCGTCCCTTTTAGTTCTAATTATATCAACCCAATAAAAACATCATTATTCCACCCATCAATAAACGTTTGGCTTATACGTCTCTTGATTACATTCAGTCTTCACAAACAGCCCGTATCCCGTTGTTAATTTTTAGCCATTTTTTAGTTTCTCATCAATATTCCCATTTAACCTTTGATATTTATAATTTTCAGAATTTGGGTATCCGAGATTTCCCCTCTCTCACTTCCTAACAAAATATAATATGCAGAACACGCATTTTATCCATCTGAGTATCGTCTTGTTCTATTTCCTAAAAGTTACGTATTTCCCGCCACATTGAATCATCCACTTAATAATGCAATATCCCCTTTAATAAATCAAAACCATGATATCTTTTTTTTATATATATAAGACCACCCCCTCCCAGGCACCAGACTCTGAATATACCCAGGCGATGCTCTGGGTCTGGAAGTTAGCCCGCCCACCCTGAAATTGGGGTTCACCCCATTTTTTCGTTGTTTTTCTCCCCGCAGGAACGATGAGAAAACGGCAGCCGACTACAAGATCCAAGGCGGCTCGGTCCTCCACTTGGTCCTAGCCCTGCGTGGAGGCCTGCGATGATGGCGTTCCCCCGGCCCCGCCATGCCCCCCCTTTCCCCAAAGCCACCGGATGTGGGTGATCCTCGCCCCTCGAGGCGTCCGTGGGAGGCCCGTCGGAATTCAGCCTCTCTCACAGCTGCCCGTTTCTTCCGAATCCCGGGAGGACTGCCTGCCAGATGTCGTGTTTCTTCTTTGCAAGCTGTCCTTGGAGAGGGTGTGTGTGTGTGTGTGTGGGTTGTGTTTTAGGAGAACGGGATGCCCTTTAAGTTATTGGGGTGCAGCATCCGGCTGGCTGCGTATGGATAAGGGTCCATCTGCTGCTTTTCGCCCCCAGCCACCCCCGGGTTGAAAAGTTTCTCTTTTTCTCTCTTTCGTCCCCTGTTGTGGCTCATCAATGTCCAAATAAACGTTTCACAACCATCACGGTGTCGTCGTGTCTCCTGGGGTCTGGAGGTTTCCTTTTTGGGGTGGGGGGGGGGTGGGTGGGGGCTTGATTCTGGTCCACTCTGCCTTTGCTAAGGCCTCGACTTACGACCCGGCCTTCAGTAAACCGTTTGAAGTTGAAACAGACCCCCCCGAAAAAGGTACTTAAGGCACGGATTCAAAGATCTGAATCAAACACACACACACACACCCTGTCGCATTGCAATTTGGGCACTCAACAACCAGCCTGCCCTGACTTGTCATTTTCTGCGTCCCGTGGTCACGTGACCACTATTTAGGACATTTTTTTGGCAGGAAACTGACTTTTTTTTTTTTTTTGCAGCGGTCATTAAACAAATCGTGAGGTTAAGCCAACTCGTGTGCAGTGGATGTTTGTCGGAAACCAGGTATTTATTTATGTCTGGTTTCTGACAAACATCCATTGCAGGCAGTAGTCATTTAACTGTGATTCGCTTAACGACCCCTGCCAAAAAAAAAAATTCACAATCATATACTGTCCTACGGCAACCTGCTTAACAACCAACAGTCCTAAGTGGAGGACTGCTAATATTTGAGTCAAGAAAGTTAAATCTATTCGTATTTCCAATATCGGGCTGATAAATATTTGAGGAAGAACCACATCCAAGTTAACAAAAACGACAGGTTGCTTTATTTTTGGAGTTATATCCTGCTTTTGCTTGGTACAATTTGGGTTTTTTTTATTGATTTGTGCAGCCTGGGTGACATCACCTAACAACAACATGCCTGTGAGGTGGGAGGGGCTGAGCGCCTGATCAAAGGCACCCAGTTGGTTTTCGTGCCTTAGGGACTAGAACTCGCCGTCCCCTGGTGATTGGCTTGAAGTCACGCAAGCGGCTTTCTTGTCAGAAACTAGAACTCACCCTTTCCTGGTGAATAGCTCAGGGGCATCCAGCTGGCTTCCATGCCTAAAGTGGAACTAGAACTCACCTTCCCCTGATGATTGGCCAGTCACCCAGCTGGGTCTTGTGCCTAAAGGGAGACTAGAACTCACTGCCCCCTAGTTGTTGGCCAAAATCACCCAGCTGGCTTTCTTGTCTTAAGGCAGGACTAGAACTCACCCTCTCCTGGTGAATGGCTCAGGGGCATCCAGCAGGCTTCCATGCCTAAAGTGGAACTAGAACTCACTGTCGCCTGATGATTGGCCAGTCACCCAGCTGGCTTTTGTAATCTCAGTTACAAGGACCCTACAGTCCTCTCCACAAACCTTTAGCACTGATGATGTTCCCTAGTTGGGTCATGAAACATCTGCAAGAAAACCACCCAGCTCAGAGCACAAAGGACCCCACAGTTGTTGTCCTCCTCTTCCTCCTCCTTTTCCACACAAACCCCCTCCCTACTAGCACTGATGATGCTACCTAGTTGGGTCATGAAAAGCTTGCAAGAAAACTACCCAGCTCAGAGAGCACCGAGGACCTCATAGTACTTCTTCTTCTCCTCTTCTTCTCCTTACTCCTCCTCCTTCTTCTCCTTACTCCTTTTCTTCTCCTTTCTCCTTCTCCTCCTCTTCTTCTTCTCCTTACTCCTCCTCCTCTTCTCCTCCTCTCCTTCTCCTTACTCCTCCTCCTCTTCTCCTCCTCCTCCTTACTCCTCCTCTTCTCCTCTTCTTACTCCTCTTCTACTCCTCTTCTTCTTCTCCTCCTCCTCTTCTTCCTCCTCCTCCTCTTCTATTCCTCCTCCTCTTCTTCTTCTACTCCTCCCCCTCTTCTTCCTCCTCCTCTTCTTCTTCCTCCTCCTCTTCTTCTCTTCCTCCTCCTTCTTCTCCTTACTCCTCCTCCTCTTCTTCTTCCTCCTCCTCCTCTTCTCCTCCTCCTCCTCTTCTCCTCCTCCTCTTCTTCTTCTACTACTCCTCCTTACTCCTCCTCCTCCTCTTCTTCTTTTTCTTCTTCTTCTCCTCCTCCTCCTCCTCCCTTCCTGACGATGTTACCTAGTTGGGTCTGCAAGGAAACCAGCCAGCTCAGAGACCACCAAGGACCCCTCAGTCCTTCCTCTTCTCCACAATCCCCCCTCCCTCCTAGCACTGACGACGTTCCCTAGTCGGGTCGCGAAACGTCTGCAAGGAAACCGCCCAGCTCGGAGAGCACCAATCAAACCCCCCACACCCCCACCCTCACCCCCACCCGCCCATCATTTCCTTCGCCACCGTTCGAAGTTACGACGGACGTGCTGGCGAGGAGGGGAGGGCTCCAGCAGCCCAGCCCCCCCCCCGCCCCACAAAGCCACCCCCGTCTCCCATTCACCTTCTCCGGCCCAACAAGGGAGGTTGTAGCTCCCTGCCAAGTTGCGAGCTTGGAGGCCAAGCGCGATCTCCCGCGAGGCCGGATCGTTCCCGATCCGGGATCCCTGCGCGGAGCTGGCCAGCTCCCCTGCGGGAGGATCGGGGTTAACCGTCAAAGGAGGGCGGGCAGGAACCGGCTCGCTGCGGCTGCGCTGGCTCCGCTTGCGCGCTTTTCTGGAAGATCGGGACTTCCCAGTTTTGATTCCGAGGATCGGCTGAGGATCGCCCCGACTTCCGACGTGCAAATTCGGGCTCCCCGCTCCGCCCTGCCCCGCGCCTGGTGCGTCCGTCGCAACCCGCATTTTTTTTGCGCCCAAACCGGGCTCTGCGCGCAGGTCTGGTGGCCAGGGAGCTGCGCCGATCCTATGCCCCTTCCCCCCCCCCTCCTCCTTTCGGGGGAGCCCCGCGGATAGGCAGGCGATGAGTAGGAAACCCGCCTTGGTGGTGTTTGATCTGGGTGAGCGGATTGGGTCGCGCGCCCATCGTCCTGGGCTGTGGGTGGGGATTAGGGGAAGGGGAGTGGTTGACTTGCCTTGGTTTTGGTGTGTGGGGGGGGTGTGTTTGGGTAGATTGGGGAAGCCAGGAGGGTCTTCCTCTTACATTTGGGGGCAAGAAGGGACCCCCCCCCCCAAAAAAAAGAATCAGCCTCTCTCTCTCTCTCCCTCCCCCCTCCAACTCTCTCCCTCCCTCCGTGGGTGTGTGTGTGTGTCTTTTTCAGATTATACCTTGTGGCCTTTTTGGGTGGACACCCACGTGGATCCCCCCTTCCAGAAAAAGAGGTGAGAAAGAAAAGGGGGGGGGGGTCTGTTGCTGCAGAAATGGTGGTGGTCCTCTTTCATTTTTCCGTCCCCCCCCCTCCCCTTAGAAACGGAGAAGAGGAACTGGATCGAGGATCTAAAACAATTTTTCTCAAATCACAGAAAGTTTGAAAGGGATGGACTTCAACTCCCAGAATTCCTCAATCAGCAAAACGAACAAACAAACAAGCAAACAAACCGCCTGAATTGAATTAAATCGAATTGAATTGAAAAGTTTACCTATTGAACTCTGGAGGTTGACGTCCACCCGTACTGGCTAGAGAATGCTTGCTGGGAGTTGAAGTCCATCTGTGCTGGCTCAGGAATTCTGGGAGTTGAAGTCCACGAGTCATAAAAGAGCCAAGGTTGCCTACCCCTGGTAGGGTTTCCTGCCTGAGCAGGGGGTTGGACTAGATGATCTGGAAGATCCCTTCCAATATTATTATTATTATTATTATTATTATTATTATTATTATTATTATTATTATTATTATTATGTTTATTATGTTTATTATTATTATGTTTATGTTTATTATGTTTATTATGTTTATTGTTATTATTATTGTTTATTATTATTTTATTTATTTATTTTTATTTTAATTCCATTTATATCCCGCCCTTCTCCGAAGACTCAGGGCGGCTTACAAGCTTAGCAGTAGCCTTCATTCTATGTATATGCCTGCTTATTAGGGCTTTCACACACACCCCAAGCGGCATTATTACAAAGTCAGCTTAATTGCCCCCAACAATCTGGGTCCTCGTTTTACCTACCTCGGAAGGATGGAAGGCTGAGTCAACCTTGAGCCTGGTGGGACTCGAACCTGCTCTAATTGCAGGCAGCTGGTGTTACTTAAGGAGGCCTTAGCCCACTGCTCCACCAAGGCTCACTATTATTATTATTACTATTATTATTATTATTGTTTATTGTTTTTATTATTATTGTTGTTGTTTATTGTTTATTATTATTATTGTTTATTGTTGTTGTTGTTGTTATTGTTGTTGTTATTATTATTATTATTATTATTATTATTATATGAATTTTGGGCTCGCTTGTGGTCCTAAGTTGAGGAGTGCCTGTAAAAGAGTTGTAGAATCAGATCTGGCTTGATTGACGACCATGAACTCATGATGAAAATTCCCATGCCAGTTATGGTCGTAAGTCAAGAACTACCTGTAATTTTTTTTTTTTTTTTTTGGTCTTCTGATTGACTCAGAAACGAGCTAAACCACTTCATGTCCAAATTCTTCACAGCGATGGCTCCGTCCAAGACCGGAATAAGCGGCCTGTGAATCTCTACCCCGAAGTGCCGGAAGTCCTGCAGCAGTTGCAGAGCAAAGGGATTGCCATGGCAACTGCCTCTCGGTAAAATCTGGGACTGGTTCTCTGAAAACTTTCCTCGTTGATATAGGCCGCACACCCCTCTATACACACCCGTTGTGGTGAATTAAGGCCTCCTTGGGGTCTTTATCTAGTTTGCAGGGAGCCCTCGACTTTCAACCTTTTGTTTAGCGACCGTTCAAAGTGACAAGGGCGCTGAAAAAAATGACTTAGAATCAGTCCTTGCACTTACAGTCCATGCTGGCTGGGGAATTCTGGGAGTTGAAGTCCTTAGCTCTTACAGTGGCCAAGACTGGACTCCCTTGTTTTTCACACCAGGGTGCGTGCAGGGAGCTGCATTGCTCATGACCAAGAAGCTTTGAGAAGGAGAATAGGAATAAGAATAAGAATAGGAATAGGAATAGAATAGAATAGAATTATAGAACAGAACGGAATTGAATTATAGAATAGAACAGAACAGAATTGAATATAGGATAGAACAGAACAGAACAGGATAGAATAATACAATAGAATATAGAGTAGAGTAGAGTAGAGTAGAATAGAATAGAATAGAATAGAATAGAATAGAATAGAATAGAATAGAATAGAATAGAGTCAGAGTTGGAAGGGACCTTGGAGGTCTTCTAGTCCAACCCCCTGCTCAGGCAGAAAACCCTATTCCATTTCAGACAAATGGTTCTCCAATCTCTTTTTAAAACAACATGCTAGCACGCCTTAGGTTGACCTCAGCTAGTTTTAGGAGGAGGGCTTCTGCTGTTCCCAGCTTATTTGCTGAGTGCAGGTGGGGATTCAAATCAAGGCTTCCTTTAGCAAACCGAGGTAAGTCATAGTGTTGTGAGAACATGCCCTATTTGGGGTGAAAATTGGTCCCTGTTGTGGGACCTCAAGCGTCTGGTTTTTCACCTCTCAGGACAGGCGAGATCCAAGGAGCCAGACAACTCTTAGACCTTTTCGGCTTGAATCGCTACTTTCGGTACACAGAAATCTACCCTGGCAGTAAAACCACCCATTTCCAAAGGTAAAAAGAAACTTTGGGGTCTTGGTTTATTGTGGTGTTCCCCCAGATCTGACCAGCGTGGTCAGGCACTAGATCCCTTTAGAGGATCACTCTTGAAGGATCAAGCAAGCGTGCCCTGTCTCTTGCAGGGCCTGCCCTATGAAATACACATAGTCCTTTGACTTACAACCACTTGTAAACGTTGCTGGCTGGGGCATTCTGGGAGCTGAAGTCCACTTTGCCAAACTTAAAGAAGTTTGGCAAAGTTGGCAAAGCACTGCTCCAAAGATTGAGAAAGCTTAGCTGGAGGGTGGGATAGTGGTTGAGGACCTTTTATAGACCGGACAACCATTTAAACCAGGTTTGTGCAAGGTCTCCTGCCTTGAGCAGGGGGTCAGACTAGAAGACCTCTGAAGTGCCTTCCAGACCTGCGATACTCTGATCTATGTTCTCCTTGTCTCCTCTCCAGGTTGAATCGGCAGAGCGGCATCCCGTTTCATCAAATGCTCTTTTTCGATGACGAAAGTCGCAATATTCGCGACGTCAGCACGCTAGGTACCCTTAAAAGATTGTGCATGATGGGACTTTAGACCCTCCCACTCTCTGAGCATCCCCTGAGTTTAAGGATTCCAGGTCTGGGCCTGAAGGAGGGTAATTAAAAGGATCAATTGTCCCTGTTCACACAACCCATTCCGTCAAGCTCATCTCCTTCGGTCGAGTAAGCCAATGGCCTCAGCCAGGTTAAGCTGGGCTGGTGAGTTCTAGTCCTGCTTCAGGCATGAAAATCAGCTGGGTGACTTTGGGCCAATCATCAGGAGATGGTGAATTCTAGTTCCGCCTCAGGCATGAAAGCTGGCTGGGTGACTTCAGGCCCATCACCAGGAGACGGTGAGTTCTAGTTCCACCTTAGACATGAAAAATGCTAGGTGCCTTTGGGCCAATCATGAACAGACAGTGAATTTTAGTTCCGCCTCAGACATGAAAGTTGGCTGGCTGACTTTGGGCCAATCATCAGGAGACTGTTAGTTCTAGTCCCACCTTAGACATGAAAGATGCTGGGTGACTGGGCCAATCACCAGGAGACTGAGAGTTCTAGTCCCGCCTTAGGCATGAAAGCCGACTGGGTGACTTTGGGCCCATCACCAGGAGATGGTGAGTTCTAGTCCCACCTTAGGCATGAAAGGTGGTGGAAGGAGGAAGGCGTACCAGGCATGTCTGCCTCCTTACTTATAGAGTAATAAAAGTGGAATAAAAAAAACTAATAAATGAATATAAACATTGCGATACGCAAAGGAAGGGTGGTGGCTGACATACAACTTGTTCCTGTTGTTTTGTCTTAGGAGTTGTGTGTGTCACTGTCCCAAGCGGCATGACTCTTTCGCTCCTCCAGGAGGGTATGGAGAGTTTCGCACGCTGTTCTGACGCTCTTCCAGCCGACAAAGTTTAAACCTCAAACTTCCGGGAACTCGTTCTTCTGTTTTCCCGCGTGGGAAACACCGGTTGGGGATTATTGACCCTATCTAATTATCTGTTAGACGGAAAGTGATGGAGCGTCTGCCTCCACTTTCCTTCTTAAATAATTTTTTTCCATCCTGTGGTTAGAACAGACCGGGATTCTCCAAACGTGGCCCCTTTAAGACTTGTGGACTTCAACTCCCAGAATTCCCCAGCCAGAATGCTTTAAGGAGGATGGACTTCCACTCCCAGAATTCCACAGCCTGCTTACTTTAAGATGGGTGGACTTCCACTCCCAGAATTCCCCAGCCAGCAAGGGTTTACCAGAATTCAGCATGGATAAGAACAAATGTGGCTAGACTACCTTTACTGCATTTTTTTGACAGGATAATTGTCTTAATAGACAGTGGGAAAATGGTCGACGTAATATATGGCCTGGGAGTTGAAGTCCACGAGTCTTAAACGGTCCACATTTGGAGACCCCCTGCATTAGACCCGCAAAGGGTTTGTGTTTGTGACTTTCATCCCAATAAAACATGGAAAATAAATCTTTTCTTTCTGTTTATCGATTAGTGCAGTGACTGCGGGCAATTAATCAGGCTTAAATGGTGACTTAGATGGGTGGAAAAGAGGCAAAGTCACCCGGGATCGCATAGCTAACATCCAAAAGATAAAAAAAACAACGAAAAGTTTCCAAAAGATTTTTATTTTTTCTTCACTGATTCTACTAACGGTCTTGGCGTAGTAAACTATAAACCATTGTTTCTCAAACTTGAAGATGTGTGGACTTCAATGCCCAGAATTCCCCAGCCAGCTGTAGACTACAGATAGTCCTCCACTTACCACAGTTCATTTAGTGACCACTCAAAGTTACAATGGCACTGAAAAAAGTGACTTATGACCGTTTTTCCACATTTACAACCGTGGCAGCATCCCCAGGGTCCTGTGATCAAAATCCAGAGGCTTGGCAACTGACTCGTATTTATGACGGTCGCAGCGTCCCCCGGGGTCAGGTGATCCCCTTTTGCGACCTTCCAACAAGCAAAGTCAATGGGGAAAGCCGGTTTCACTTAATGACCATCTTGCTAGCTTAACAATTGTAGGGATTCACTTAACAACAGTGGCCAAAAAAAAGATCATAAAATGAGGTAAAACCTGCTTAGCAATCAAAATTTGAGGCTCAATTCTGATCATAAATCGAGGACTTACCTATGTAACAAATGGTAGGAGACCTCTAAAAATATGGGCGCATGATGGCCAGGAAGCAGGAATTAGAACACAGAGCCACAAAATAATTCAAAATCCCTCTTTTGTTCAATATTTTAAAGTAGGGTGATGTCAGCAGGCATAACGTCCAACCCAACGTGAATTGGTGGAAGAGAAGTTGAGGTAATAATACACTTTTTGTATGTGTACACTTTGAGAGGAAGCAACTAAATTTTGTTTTTAATGTGTACCTTTGTGCCCACAGGGAAAAAAAATGATGATAAAGGTTATCTAATCTTTTTCCAAGCATAGACATTCCCCAGGTTGACCTCTCGATCTAGGAAAACTGGAAGGCAACAAAAAAATTATTTATTTATTTATTTATTATATTTGTATACCGCCCTTCTCCCGAACGGAAGCCAAAGGAGGTGAAATGTTATCACCAACGATACTATAGATAGAAAAGATAATGACTTGAAAGGAGATAACCAGGATTTATTCCTAAGCAAATGGGCTGAAGTATTTTTTTAAGTCTAGGCAACTTTTAAGAGCTGTGGACTTCAACTCCCAGAATTCCTCCTGGCTGAGGAATTTTGAGAGTTGAAGTCCACAGGGCTCAAAGTCACTGAGAGTGAGAGACAGTGGTCTACAACCACAAAGTCACATTCAGAAGTAGCTCACGCAAACACCTTTCCTAAATCACCCGGGTACAAGAAGGGGTCCAGCCAGTGGTGGCATTCAAATAGGTGAACAACCGGTTCTCCGTGTGGATGCCTCTTCCGGAAGTCCATTCTGGGCCTGGGCAACAAAAAATTAGTTACCTGTTCTGCCCAACCGGATGAATCCCACCACTGGGTCCAGACCAATCGGCCTTGCAAGACGAATGAGAAGAAGGCTAGAACAGAATAATAACTTTGTTGTCACTTTGAATGTGCACGAATCGGCATAGGTTATAATGAAATTTCATGGCATACAGCTCTCAACAGGGTCACCGCCTCCCGACATACCCTACATAAACATGACCAAAATGACAGCAGTCTTCCAATATCTCAGGGGCTGCCACAAAGAAGAGGGGGGTCCGTTTATTCTCCAAAGCGCTTGAAGGCAGGACAAGAAGCAACGGATGGAAACTAATCAAAGAGAGAAGCAACCTGGAACTGAGGAGAAATTTCCCAACAGAACAACGAATAATAATAATAATAAGAAGAAGAAGAAGAAGAAGAAGTTGGAAGGGACCTTGGAGGTCATCTAGTCCAACCCCCTGCTCAGGCAGGAAACCCTATACCATTTCAGAATAAGTGGAAGGTCTTCAGAAGTTACAGATGCTCCATCACTGGATGTTCGATAATCCTTGGGGGGAAATAAAACACCCAGACACAAACTAAGCAATGTGGTACATGCAGCTAGGTCAAAATGAGCACCCCTCTCTCAACAGGGGGAGTGAGACACAACACCAACTATCTCCAGTCTACCACACAGTCCTTTCAATAGTTCCAAGAAGGCTCCACGCCCGTTTGCACCGGTCAGGGCACCCTGAGGACACAGATAAACTTCCAAGTGGCCTCAACAATCCTCTAAAAGAATACAAATGACCAGATGACTGCAAAGGAGTATAAATCCTTCCGTTCCCCACCGTCCAGTCAGAACCTGAGGAAGCTTCTCAGATGAGAAGCGAAACGTCTTCAAAGGAAAAACAAGAAAGCCGAGTTGCCTCCTGAAAAAGCATCTTTGGGGTATACAGGTAGTCCTCGACTTACGACCACAATTTCACCCCGAAATTTCCATTGCTAAATAAGACAGCCCACAAAGTGACCGTTGTCCCCATTTGATGATCTTTCTTGGCACAATTGTGAAGCGAAACACTTCAGTTGTTAAGTTAGTCACACGGTCGCAGAAGGGGCTTGCGTGGCCCCGGGACACTGCCACCGTCATAAATACGAACCAGTTGCCAAATGTGTGAATTTTGATCATGTGACCATAGGGACGCTGAAATGGTCATAAGGGTGAAAAACGGTCATAAGTCCCTTCTATCAGTTCCATTGTGACTTCAAATGGTCACTAAATGAATTGCAAGTTGAGGACTACCTGCACAGGATCTGGGAAAGCAATGGGTAACAGAATGTAGAAAGTAAAATGTTCAACAGGGTCCAGTCCAAGCTGGGAATAAACAAAATGGAGGCTGCTTTAGAAAGAAGGTTGCAGTTTATTGAAGAGAAGAGCCAGACAGAAAGATGGCTCTGGGAAAAGTGACTACATGTAGCTGGGAGTGCTGGGTTTTTATACCTTCTGAGGCTCTTGAGGTTGTTTCCTGTTCCTCTTTGAGGCTTTGTATTTCCTGGGTCATGTACTTTGACC
>JAKJMR010032348.1:0-14139 GCA_024449315.1 Daboia siamensis
GGAAGGAAGGAAGGAAGAAGGAAGGAAGGAAAAGATAGAGAAAGAAGAAAGTTGAAAGAGGGAGGGGGGAGGGAAGGAGGGAGGAAAGGAAGCAAGGAAGGAAGGAAGAGAGGAGCAGCTTGCAGATGAAGTTAGTGACCACCCACTTGGACAATCCGTGAGTCTCCCTCCACGGTTTCTAAGAAGATCCATCAAAGAGAAGAGGATCAAATGACAGAACGTCTCAGCAGCCACCGGTCCAAGCCAATTCACGCCTCAGACAGCTGATGCCAGCGTTTGTCAACCTTGGATACTTTTCAGGCAGGTGGACCTCCGCTCCCAGAATCCCCCAGCCAGCTATGCTGGCTGGGGGATTCTGGGAGTTGGACGTCCACCCGTCTGAAACTACCCAAGGTTGACAAACGCTGCCTAACTGGCGTTTTTTGTTTTTTATTTTTTTGCAGGCGCGTACCTTGCCCAACACCTTGGCCATCTCAAAGGTGCCCACCGTATCCATGTTGGCGGCGATGATGGGGATCCCCCGGTACGTCTGCTTGGAGTTACGGAAGGTGAAGGACCTCAGGAGATCCACCTAGACGAAAGGGGACCCAATGCAGAGAAGAATCACTCCCCCAAACCCTTGAAAAGCGGATTCTCCCGGCCTCCAGCCATCAGGAAGAGCAGCCTGTCAATCACCCGGCACACCTTACGCCGGCTGTAAGGAGGAGAAATAATCTCAGCCTTACGACGGGCTTTGTACCGGTCGTCCTTCACTTATGACCACCTCAGAGACCGGAAATTTCCACTGAGGTCATTAAGTGAGTGGCGCCCGGCTTTCTTTCTTTCTTTCTTTCTTTCTTTTCTTTCTCTTCCTTCCTTCCTTTTTCTTTCTTTCTTTTCTTCTTTCTCTCTCCTTTCCTCTTTCTTCCTTCCTTCCTTTTTTTTTCTTTCTCTTTTTCTTCTTTCTTTCTTTCTCTTTCTTTTCTTTCTCTTTCTTCCTTCCTTCCTTTTTCTCTTTCTCTTTCTTTTTCTCTTTCTTTTCTTCTTTCTCTCCTTTCCTCTTTCTTTCTTCCTTCCTTCCTTTTTTCTTTTTCTTTCTTTCTTTCTCTTTTTTCTTTCTTTCTTTCTTTCTTTCTCTTTCTTTCTTTCTTTCTTTCTCTTTCTTTCCTTCTTTCTGTCTGTCTGTCTGTCTTTCTTTTTTAAATATGTTTTATTGGGGTTTTTTTTTTCTACATATCACCACCAATATTTGGTAAACAGTGAATTATTTGCAAATAATCAGTAACAATTAGTTTCTATAGTCCCAAATCCCGCATAGTAGCTTTCCTTGTTTTTTTTCTTCGGCCCAGAATAATAATAATTATTATTATTATTCTCTTTCATCACCCTTCTTGATGGTTTTCGAAGATAACGATTAAATGCCTACGAATATCCTCCACCTCTTTCTTTTCTAATCAACCGGAGCTTCTCCTGCTTGAGTTAGGGGGCTGGACTACAAGACCTCCAAGGTCCCCTCCAACTCTGTTGTTCTGGGGGAAAAAAGGACTACAGGAGACATGATAGTAACGTTCCAGAGAAGAGGGGACGGGGTGTGTGTGTCAAGCTAGTTTCCAAAGGACCTTCAGGCGGGACAAGAAAGAACGGTTGGAAACTGACCAAAGAGAGAAGCAACCTGGAATTAAGGAGAAACTTCCTGACAGTGAAGACGATTAGCCAGCGGAACAGCTGGCCACCAGAAATCGTGGGCGCTCCATCAATGGAGATTTTTAAGAGGAGGCTAGACAGTCGCATGTCTGAGATGGTATGGGTTCTCCTGCTTGAGCCAGGGGGCTGGACTAGAAGACCTCCCAGGTCCCTTCCGGCTCTATTCTATTCGACTTCTTCGCCCGCCTACTGTTCCATCCTCAAGAAAAAGCTACAGGAAGCCGTCCACTTACAAGAGTTTGCTTAGTGACGGTTCAAAGTTACGACGGCACCGAAAGAAGGGACTTGGGACTGTTGTTTTTTTTTACAGTGACGCCCTTTCCGGCATCCCCATCGTCACGTGATCCAAATTCAGACGCTGGGCCAGCGGTTCATACTTATGACCGGTTGCTGTGTCCCGGGATCACGTGGTCCCCTTTGGCTACCTTCTGACCAGGAAAGTCAACGGGGGAATCCAGATTGACTTAACGATCGTGTGACTAACTGACCAAGTGCGGCGATTCTCTTAACAACGGAGGCAAGGAAGGTCATAAGCTGGGGGCAAAATGTCCCATTGTAGCTGCCTAAAAAAGCCAACACGGTGCTAGGCTGCATTAACGGAGGGATAGAATCAGGATCACGTGAAGTGTTAATAACACTTTACAAGGCCTGGGTAAGGCCACACTTGGAATACGGCGTCCAGTTTTGGTCACCACGATGCAAAAAAGATGTTGAGACTTTAGAAAGAGTGCAGAGAAGAGCAACGAAGATGATCAGGGGACTGGAGGCTAAAACTACAAAGAACGGTTGCTGGAATTGGGTGTGTCTAGTCCAGGAGTAGGCAACCTTGGCTCTTTTATGACTCGTGGACTTCAACTCCCAGAATTCCTGAGCCAGCCTCACTGAGGGGAAAGAGAGAGGTTTCCAAGCTGAGCTATGCTGGCTCAGGAATTCTGGGAGTTGAAGTCCATGAGTCATAAAAGAGCCAAGATTGCCTACCTCTGGTCTAGTTTAATGAAGTGTAGGACGAGGGGGGACGTTATAGCAGTCTTCCAGTAGCTCAGGGGTTGCCCCAAAGAAGAGGCAGTCAAGCTATTCTCCAAAGCGCCTGAAGGCAGGACAAGAAGCAACAGATGGAAACTAATCAAGGAGAGAAGCAACCTAGAACTAAGGAGAAACTTCCTGACAGTGAGAACAATTAACCAGTGGAACAACCTGCCTCCAGAAGCTGTGAATGTCCAACACTGGAAGTTTTTAAGAAGAGATTGGACAGCCATTTGTCTGAAATGGTCTAGGGTTTCCTGCCCCAGCAGGGGGTTGGACTAGATGACCTCCAAGGTCCCTTCCAACTTTATTATTATTATTGACAACAGAAATGTTGTGCTCCATTGTGGTCGCAAGTCAAAGGACTCCCTGTGTTCTCTTAAATCAACAGAAACATTAGCAGCTGCATTGCCGTAGCAGTTTTTGTTAAAGCACAGAGGTAGTTTCGTACTGCTGAGTGATACATTTGCTAAGTGAGTTTTGCCCCATTTGTTAAGTGAATCTCTGCCATTGCTTACGTTGGTAACACGGTCGTTAAGTGAATCCAGCTTTCCCCCCTTTGACTTTGCTGGTCAGAAGTTTGCAAAAGGGGGACCACGTGACCCCGGGACGCTGCAATCGTCATAAATACGAATCAGTTGGCGAGGATTTGAATTTTGACTGCAGCGGTCGTTAAGCGTGAAAAACAAGTCATGTCACTTTTTTTCCAATGGCGTCGTAACTTGGCTGACTATATAAATTGAGAATTATCGGCACATGGCAAGGTTTGAAAGAAATGGGAAGGATATTTTAAGCATATTTTAAGCCCCCTCCCCAATCTTGACAATCTCTCCTCTGCTTTTTTGCTTCGTACGGTCACTAAATGAAGTAAGACGAGGACCCGCCTGTGTTGAGAAACGAGGCTTTCAAGGTTGCCTCATTTAACACACACATTCCTTCTGCCTTTCTACCTTGCTAGCACACTCACCTTTCATCCTCGCAAACCCTTATTCTCAAGTTCCCTCTGGGAAGAGGCACGCGCTACGTAAACATGCCTTTCTCTGATTTAAGAGCCATCGATACATTTATTTATTACGATTTACATTTATTTATCTGTAAATAAACGAGCTCCCTCTACCTCACTTCGGGATTTGAGCGTACTCCGTTTTGGTCTCAAAAGGACGTCCTTGAAATCCAGCTTAATGTCATTATCTATGTGGGGCATTTTGGATTCCTGTAAATTAAAAAAAATAATAGTAATAATCAAAAGCAAGTCCCGGAAATGTGGGACAAAATCAGGGACAAAATCCCAACCTTTTTCTTCTCTAAACCTTAAGTTAAACGATCTCTAGTGCAAATGATTTTCAATAGGACTTGCCAGCTAAATATTTATTTTCTGAAGAGTGCAGACATTTTACAAACAAGCTTTCTTAGGACGTTCATTGATTTTTTTTTTTCTCTTCCAAATAAACATCCATTCATCCAAACGCTGTGCGGTGTTGTTGTTTTCCATATGCAACAAGTTGTGGTTCTCTTCAATCCGTTTTCCTGTCTTGCGCTTAGAGCTGCCATATTTAATATAGATTGCTTAGTTATTCAATTTATACGCTAATCCATTGTTGCAGACTATGAGCAGCTACTCAGACATGTGTTGTGTGTTTTTCCCAAACAGCTCAATTTTGGTTTCATCTGTCCACATTTGAAGTTTGCAAAAGAGCACCTGGATGTTCCACAGCACTACTGGCAAAATATATTGTGGACAGATGAAACCAAAATTGAGTTGTTTGGGAAAAACACACAACACTATGTGTGGAGAAAAAAAGGCACAGCACACCAACATCAAAACCTCATGCCCACTGTAAAACATGGCGGAGGGAGCATCATGGTTTGGGGCTGCTTTGCTGCCTCAGGGCCTGGACGGATTGTTGTCATTGATGGGAAAATGAATTCCAGAGTTTATCAGGACATTTTGCAGGAAAACGTACGACCATCTGTCTGCCAACTGAAGCTCTGCAGAGGATGGGTGATGCAACAGGACAAGGACCCAAAGCATACAAGTAATTCAACAAAACAATGGCTTCAACAGAACAGAATACGCCTTCTGGAGTGGCCCAGTCAGAGTCCTGACCTCAACCCGACTGAAATGCTGCGGCATGACCTTAAGAGAGCGATTCACACCAGACATCCCAAGAATATTGCTACACTGAAAGAGTTTTGTGCAGAGGAGTGGTCCAAAATTACTCCAGATCGTTGTACAGGTCTGATTTGCAACTACAGGAAACGTTTGGTTGAGGTTATTGCTGCCAAAGGAGGGTCAACCAATTATTAAGTCCAAAGGCTCACATACTTTTTTCCACCCTGCACTGTGAATGTTTCCATCTTATCTTCAATTAAAACATGACAACAGCTAATGTTTGTGTAGTATTATTTTAAGCAGACTGTTTTTCTATTGTTGTGACTTACATGACGTTTAGAGCGCATTTTATGGCCAATTCATGCAAAAATCCATGTAATTCCAAAAGGTTCACATACTTTTTCTTGCAACTGTATGTTTCGCTTCTCATCCAAGAAGCTTCTTCAGTTCAGACTGAAGGGCGGAGGGTAGAAGGATTTATATTTCTTTGCAGTCATCTGGCTATTAGTACTCTCTGTGAGAGCTCTTAAAGCCACTTGGAGGTTTATTTGGGCCCTCAGGGATACCTGAATAGTCCAAATGGTGTGGATGAAATGTGAAACGTCTTCAAGGAAAAAATGAAGTCCAGTTGTCTTTTAAAAAAAAAAAAAAGGTTGTAAGGCTTTCCACTTAGCCTCACAATTGTCCCAGCCTTACTCAGGAATTTAAAAGAGCCAAAAGGAACTCCTGAGCCGAGGTTTCAGCAAAGAAGTACAACTTTATTTTGATCAAAACAGAGAGGGGTGACCTTATGCCTCTTCGTGGCTGCTAGAGGAATGAAGTCAACAACCAGGAAAGATGTCTTCCACCTTTTACACCTTTCCAGAACAAAAAGATCAGGTATCAGGAACGAAAAGGGTACAGAAAAATAATTCCAAGATGATGACTCATACACAGCAATCCAGGCTCCATCCGTAATCACTTTTCCCCCTCCCATTACCGTGTTCTTACATGATGTATATTGCTTTTATGTAAATAATTTCCCAACATAAGGCACCTTGCAAAGCTGCTTGCACATGAACAAAGTTACATATAAAAGGATTACAAAATATCACTGCTAATGTCAAGCTTAAGCATCATAAAATCGTAAGCATACTAAAATCCCTTCACACTTTGGGGACAACTATGATCCCGGATGGCCGAGAATCCCGTAGAGATTTTCCATAGGGTTGCAAAACTTTATTGCCCAAGGTAATTAACGATAATTTTCAGTTTACACTGTCAACTTTGTGACCCTTTCATTTCTCTTACTGTGGGTGAATTGTGTTGCTTTTGGGAGCCAAAGGTTGCTGCCAATGAAGATTTACGATCTCTGTGTCACCATCAGCCTCGACTTCCCTGTGAGCGTTCCTGTCATTCTAAACACACACACAAACACACAAAAATTGAATTTCAAAAGTCCAGCTTTAGCACAGGTGACACTCTCCCTCTCGTAAAGCCCTTATCAGCCCTCCTCCTAATCTCCAAACCGCCATTACCTCAATGCACAGAGTTACAAGTTAGGGCTCTTTTAAACGTCCTCTGCCCATCATGCTAAGACTTCCTCTGCCCATGTTAAGAGTTCCACCCTGGGGCGCAATCGCTTCATCCCAAATCGGAAAAACTTTTAAGTGGGCTTGGACCACTTAAGACTCTCGAACGTCTGTCTCTTCCATCTAGGGAAGCCCTTGGCTTTGCACTTTACTTCCCCAATCTGGCGGGACTCCCATGCACCCCAGCGAGCGTGGCCTATGGGAGTTGTAGTCCTAGCCCACCTGGAGAGCATGAGATTGGAGAATGACAGATTAGCCTAAACCAGCCAGCCAGCCAGCCTGACCCAACCTTGGTCATTTGAAACAGAGTTGGACTTCAACTCCCAGAATTCCCCAGCCAGCAATGCTGGCTGGGGAATTCTGGGAATTGAAGTCCACCCATCTTCAAGTTGCAAGATTAAGGAAACACTTGCACCCCCAATCCAGGATGCCCAGTTTGGATTTCAAAGCTTGCATCACATCCCAATTGTCCAATTTTAGGGTGCGGAGCATATAGGGGAGCGCACGAACCCCACTTCCGGTTCCCAGTTTTCGCTTTCCGCCAGCTTCCGGTCTTTGGCGCTCACCGACCCGGGGTGTTGGGTGGGCGAAATAGGCGACCGCGACCACCTCTCGGCCTCCAAGGGCTCCGCTAAACCCCTCGCGGCTGGCTGCAGTTCGTGTTTTTTTTTTTAAACAGCGGAGCAATGCCTTGTGGGAAACGTAGTTATCTCTCCAACCGTCTACATTAAGCCCACGAGAATTATAACTACAGCTCCCATAAGGGAGCGCGCTCAATCGGGATGACGTCACGCGCAGACGTAAAGGCGGATCGGCCTGCTAGAAAAGAAAAACTACAACTCCCAGAGGTCAAAGCGCCATAGCTCGCTCGCGCTCTCTCTCTCTCTCTCTCTCTTTCTCCGAGCGGCCATGTTAGTTTTCTTTTCAGTTCAAAGGTGCTTTCAGGTACTATCTTTAACTCAGCTTTAAATAATTATGTAGGAACAGAATTATAGCTCCTTCCTTCACGATATCGGCGCTTCTCTCTCTCTCTCTCTCTCTCTCTCTTTTTATTTGAAAGGAGCCTATTCGAAAAGAAGAGCCGTGACAGAAGCGCGGGGCGTGCTGGGAAACGGAGTCAGCCGCTCCATTCGTCACGGCGACTCTAGTGAGGGGAAAAAAAAAAAAAAAAGACAGCATCTCCTATAGTGCACCGCGACAGCGGCGGAAAGGATTACGTAGCACGCAGCCCCTGCTTGAGAGTTCGCCGACTGAAAGGGAGGGGAAGCCGGAAGTGGCGTCACAGGCGACCGGAAAAACATCCCGGGAGGCTGTCTGCGAAGCCAAGTTCCGCTTCCGAGGTTGGAGGTCGGGCGGCGCTGAGGCACCCGGGCGAGCGAGCGGGCGGAGCCGAGCGGCCACGATGCTGATCAAAGTGAAGGTGAGGCGAGAGGCTCCGGCGGAGGCAGCCGAAGGGCCCCTCCAGGTGCGCCGGCATCTCTACGGCAACGCCGGCCGCGGTGCATTATGGGAGGCGGGAATTGGCTGCGAGGCCCCAGCAGCAGCAGCAGGCAGAAGTCAAACCGGTCGAGCTGCTTCTTCGCCTTCGGCCGGCAGCGCTCCCTGCCCTGAAGGGCGGCCTTCCTTAGGGGGACGCAGTCGACGCAATCCCCACGAAAAGCGGGGTAGCCTCCTTCAGTATTTCCCTTTTCAAGACCTTTCTCAATGAAAGCTCAGCTCATTTGAGGCGACCCTTCGATCAGGGGTCTTCAAACCTGACCCTTTGATGACTTGTGGACTTCAACTCCCAGAATTCCTCAGCCAGCGGGCCTGGCTGAGGGATTCTGGGAGTTGAAGTCCACTCCTCTTAAAGTCTATATCAGGGGCCTTCAAACTTGGCCCTTTCGTGACTTGTGGACTCCCAACTCCCAGAATTCCTCAGCCAGCGCCCCTGCCTGAGGAATTCTGGGAGTTGTAGAGTCCACAAGTCATCAAAGGGCCAGTTTGAAGACCCCTGATCTATCTAAAAGTTGCCAAGATTGAGAAGCACAAGGTTGGCTGGGGAATTCTGGGAGCTGAAGTCCAGCCATCGGAAAGTCCCCAAGGTTGAGCTAGACAAGTCTGACTGGGGAATTCTGGGGAGTTCAAGTCCATCTATCTCAGGGGTCTTGAAACGTGGCCCTTTTAGGATGGGTGGACTTGCAACTCCCAGGATTCCTCAGGCAGGCACGCTGGCTGAGGAATTCTGGGAGTTGATGTCCACGAGTCATCAAAGGGCCAAATTTCAAGACACACACACACACACACACACACACACACACACACACGCCGCCTTGGATGATCCAACATAATTAGTATCGGCCCTCCAAAGAATGGGGTGGGTTTGGATCTTGCTGGTGATCCTTTTCACTTGTCCCGCTTTGCTTTTCGTGTGCAGTTTATCCCGGATCCCCCGGAAGGTCTAAATTTGTGTAGAAAGAGAGGAAGGTCTGCGTTTTGTAGCTTCTGTGCAAAAGAAGGCGGGGGTCTTCCTCCACCGTGCCCCCCGCCCCTTCTTTCTACAATCTCCAGACAACTTCAGAAAAGGGAATTAAGCCAGGATCACAGAGAAATAATCCGTTCCAGAGAGAGAGAGAGAGAGAATGATTCAGCCACTGTCTACATCAGGGGTCTTCAAACTTGGCCCTTTGATGACTTGTGGACTTCAACTCCCAGAATGTGTACCGGTCTAGTACACCTTGGTTTTTAACTGCTATATTGCAGTTCTACTATTATAATCACTTTTGCCTTGCAGCCCCAGCCTAGTCTAGTCTGCCCTTTAAAATCTTTAACTCTTTGTCAGCAAAAAGAAATTTAAATGTGTGTGTTTGTGTGTGTGTGTAAAATTGATTTTTTAACACAAACACCTTGATATTGGTAAACACCTGGTTGTATGGTGGATTTATACGTCCACATCTGGCTGACTGCGACCAATCGCAGTAACAATAATAATAAATTATAATCTTGCATTCTCCGCATATATTTTTTGCATGCGTACTGCTTTTAAGCTCTGCTTTTGTTTGTTTATCCAATTTATTTGCTGCCCATCTGGCGGGTCACGTTTTCAGTTTTATCACCTAAAACCGGTTTGGGGGCTCGGACCAACCAATTTTCACCCCTCTTGTGAGAGGACCCTCTTACAATTTAGAAGACAGAGGATTCTCCCTCTTTCTCCCTTTTAATCATGATTTTTCTCCCAGGCTTGAATGAAACCCCTCTCACTTCATCGGCCTTGTCGTCTTTTTAACATGCTGTTAAATCCTTACGCTTTGAGTTCAGATAGATTGCGTGTACTTTGTTAGCCTTTTCATCATATTTATTTATTTTTTATTTTATTTTAATCCAATTTATATCCCGCCCTTCTCCGAAGACTCAGGGCGGCTTACAATTTAAAGCCCAAATCAATGTGCTTAGCAATAGCCATTAAGCTCAGCATCCTTTGTAATCACTACAGCTGGAAAACATATTCTTTTCAAACATAGATTCCCTCCAGCTAAGATGACGCTTGGCTTCTTTATATCCAAAGCAGCCTTCCAGGGGGGCTGCCCTCCAGAAGGGGGAATGAAAAGAATTTAAAAAAATTGTTTAATGAAGAGCAGGACGAGGGGCGACAGGATAGCAGTTTTCTAATATCTCACGGGCTGCCCCAAAGAAGAGGGGGGTCAACTTATTCTCCAAATCCCCCCCAAGGCAGGACAAGAAGCAACGGATGGAAACCAATCAAGGAGAGAAGCAACCTGGAATTAAGGAGAATTTTCCTGACAGAACAATTAAATCGGTGGAACAGCTTGCCTTCAGAAATTCTGGGTGCTCCATCACTGGAGGTTGTTGTTGGTTTTTTTTTAAAGAAGAAATTGGGACAGCCGTTAGTCCAGAGTGCTGCGGGATCTCCTTGAACAGGGGGTTGGACTAGAAGACCTCTGAGGTCCCTTTCAACGCTTCATGCTATTATTCTGAAGACCGACTCACTAAATTCACAGCTCGTTGAACTTCTGTTCAGTTATTGGAATTCGAAATATTAGCCACTGCAGTGTGCACTAAATTAAAACATCACACAAGCCTGGCAAAGTCTGGAGGCCTAACTCTTAATTAACAGCCTGGAGACAGACAGTCATTTTGGATGTTAATTAGAAGCCGGCTCTTCTTGAACCCGCAGCTGGCAACTAGAAGGTGGGAAGGCTTCTTCTGTTAGCTGTAAACCCCAGCAAGGACGAGGGGGGACATGATAGCAGCCTCCCAATATCTCAGGGGCTGCCCCAAAGAAGAGGGAGTCAAGCTATTCTCCAAAGCACCCGAAGGCAGGACAAGAAGCAGCGGATGGAAACTAGTCAAGGAGAGAAGCAACCTAGAACTAAGGAGAAACTTCCTGACAGTTAGAACAATTAACCAGTGGAACCACCTGCCTCCAGAAGTGGTGAATGCTCCAACACTGGAAGTTTTTAAGAAGAGACTGGACAGCCATTTGTCTGAAATGGTCTAGGGCAGGGCTAGGCAACCTTGACTCTTTTATGACTTGTGGACTTCAACTCCCAGAATTCCTCAGCCAGCCCCACTGAGGGGAAAGGGAGAGGGTTTCCAAGGTGAGCCATGCTGGCTCAAGAATTCTGGGAGTTGAAGTCCACAAGCTATGAAGGGGCCATAGTTCCCCCATGCTGGCTCAGGAATTCTGGGAGTTGAAGTCCACAAGTCATAAAACAGCCTAAGCAGGGGGTTGGATTAGATCAGGGGTGTCAAACTCAATCTCATCGAGGGCCGCATCAACATTGCGGTTGCCCTCAGGGGGCCGGGTGGGTGTGGCCTGGGTGGGCGTGGCCTACTGGGTGGGCATGGCTAGAGTGCGTATGGCCTACTGGGTGGGCGTGGCCAGCTCTACATCGTTCACATCAAGGGTGCCTATGGGGGCCTGGGCAGGAGTGGGACAGATCTGAGGGTCTCTGGCAGAAGGAGGGTCTCTGGGCCAGGGCCAAGGCAGTGGGGGCCGTTCCCTCACTGTTTCCAGGATGGCTTCGCGGGCCGCATGAAACCACTTCGCAGGCCAGATCTGGCCCCCGGGCCTTGTGTTTGACATGTCTGGACTAGATGACCTCCAAGGTCCCTTCCAACTTATTATTGTTATTATTATTTCTTAGCCTGGTGTGCCTTGGTCCAAGTGGGATTTAAGCCAGAAATGTAGATTCACAAAATACCTTTTTTATTTCTGCATAAGCAAGGAGAGGTTCCCCACGGATACGAAGTTTGCAGACCCGGCCCCCATCTCTCTCTGGGACTGAAACATGGGGTGGGATCTTGCAAGAGGGAGCGGACGATGCTGGTTTGAAGAACCATGGTTTTTTTGTTTCTTTTTTCCTTCCTTTCGTTGCAGACGCTGACGGGGAAAGAGATAGAGATTGATATCGAACCTACGGACAAGGTATCGGCCCTCAAAAGAATGGGGTGGGTTTTGATCTTGCTGATGATCCTTGTCACTTGTCCCTCTTTGCTTTTCGTGTGCAGTTCACCCCGGATCCCCTGGAAGGTCTAAATTTGTGTAGAAAGAGAGGAAGGTCTGCGTTTTGTAGCTTCTGTGCAAAAGGAGGCGGGGAGGGGGGGGGTCTTCCTCCACCGTGCCCCCCGCCCCTTCTTTCTACAATTTCCAGACAATGTCAGAGAAGGGAATTAAGCCAGGATCACACAGAAATAACCCCTTCCATAGAGAGAGAGGAAGATTCAGCTGCTCTCTACATCAACGGACTTCAAACTTGGCCCTTTTACGACTTGTGGACTTCAACTCCCAGAATTCCTCAGCCAGCGTGCCTAGCTGAGGAATTCTGGGAGTTGAAGTCCAGAAGCAGGGGCCTTCAAACTTGGCCCTTTGATGACTTGTGGACTTCAACTCCCAGAATTTCTCAGCCAGCGTGCCTAGCTGAGGAATTCTGGGAGTTGAAGTCCACAAGCAGGGGCCTTCAAACTTGGCCCTTTGCATGCCTGGCTGAGGAATTCTGGGAGTTGAAGTCCACAAGTCATCAAAGGGCCAAGCTTGAAGACCCCTGGTCTGGATGCAAGCCCACGGTTTCATCAAAATGGCCGACTGAGGAATTCTGGGAGTTGAAGTCCACAAGTCATCAAAGGGCCAAGCTTGAAGACCCCTGGCCTAGACAATAGCAAGCTTTGAAAAGCAGCCCTTGGTCGGACAGAAGATGGTTGGGTTTGGGCCGCAGTTGGCTCTCCAAGCTTGTTTCAAGATAGCTTCTGAATGTTTTGTTACCAAACTAGGTAACGCCATCAACAGGATTGCCTTGCCCTATTCTCCCTACCTTATAAGTGTCTTGTGATGCTTGGGTGTTTCCTTGGAGCAGAATCAAACCTGATAGCAGTGTTTCTCGACCTTGGGAACTGGAAGGTGGGTGGGCTTCAGCTCCCAGAATTCCCCAGCCAGCCTTGGGAATTCCGTGAGCTGACGTCCACCCATCTTCCAGTTCCCGAGGTTGAGAAACACCTCCTAGGTTCCAGGGGCGCTGAAGCTTTGTGCGTTTCGAAGCTTTGCGAGTTTGCCTTACGGTCCTCCCAGCCACGAGTCAAAAACATCCCAAACTGTTTTTTCAAACGTGGCCTCTCGAAGATAACGGGCTGGCTGGTTAGCTGGGGCATTCTGGGAGTTGAAGTCCTGTCATCTTCAAGTTGTCAAGTTGAGAAATACACTGTGTGGCAGGGGTGCCGAAACTTTGCGAGTGTCAAAGCTTTGCCGGTTTGCCCTATGGTCCTCCGAGGCATGAGACAAACATCTAAAACAGTGTGGGGGGGGGGGGGGGGGGGGGGTTGTTGTTTTTTTTTTTTTCAAACAGGGCAATTTGAAGATGGCTAGCTGGGGAATTCTGGGAATTGGGAGTCCACTCATCTCGACGTTGCCAAGGTTGAAAAACGCCGGTCTAAAAACCACCCTGTGTTGTTTATGATGATCTTCTTTCCCTCCTCCCAACGGGCGGAAGTGAGAGCCCTGTTCCGAGGAGGAATTGACGTTTACTCTCCTCTTTTCCCCTTTCTCTGCTTCCTTTTAGGTGGAAAGAATAAAGGAGCGGGTGGAAGAAAAGGAAGGCATCCCGCCTCAGCAGCAGCGACTCATCTACAGCGGCAAGCAAATGTAAGTTTCAACCAGGGAGAGTATTGTCACGACAGCCCAATTTTTATCCTGATCTCTTTTTTTTTTTTTTTTTTTTGAGGGGAGGGGCATGGAAACATTTGAAACAGTCCATCCAACAAACTCCAGGCCGAGATCGCCTTGAAAAACAAATCACAATCGCAGCTCACAACCTTCCCTTGCCAAAGAAGCAGCATCATTGGGGAAGCCGGCGGGAAGTCAAAAGTCACCGTCACATGAGGTCCTCACTTCACGACCCGCGTGGTCCTCGCTTAACAAGGGCAACCAGGGGGGCTCCCAGGATTGCTGTCTTCCAGCCGTGCAGTCACGTGACATCCCACATTACGACCGCAATTGCTTAGTGACAGAAATTCTGGTCCAATATCGGTCGCTATGTGAGAACCGCCTGAGTGTAAGGGAGATGTCTGGGATTGATTGATTTCCTGATTTCACTTGTTGAGATCTATCTCAATGTGTTCCATAACATCAATGGCATCATCTGCGCAAATTCTTTGATAAGATCAATATTTCATAGATACATATACAGATAGATAGATAATGAATAGATAGATAGATAGATAGATAGATAGATAGATAGATAGATAGATAGATAGATA
>JAKJMR010032353.1:0-15261 GCA_024449315.1 Daboia siamensis
GGAAGGAAGGAAGGAAGAAGGAAGGAAGGAAAAGATAGAGAAAGAAGAAAGTTGAAAGAGGGAGGGGGAAGGGAAGGAGGGAGGAAAGGAAGCAAGGAAGGAAGGAAGAGAGGAGCAGCTTGCAGATGAAGTTAGTGACCACCCACTTGGACAATCCGTGAGTCTCCCTCCACGGTTTCTAAGAAGATCCATCAAAGAGAAGAGGATCAAATGACAGAACGTCTCAGCAGCCACCGGTCCAAGCCAATTCACGCCTCAGACAGCTGATGCCAGCGTTTGTCAACCTTGGATACTTTTCAGGCAGGTGGACCTCCGCTCCCAGAATCCCCCAGCCAGCTATGCTGGCTGGGGGATTCTGGGAGTTGGACGTCCACCCGTCTGAAACTACCCAAGGTTGACAAACGCTGCCTAACTGGCGTTTTTTGTTTTTTATTTTTTTGCAGGCGCGTACCTTGCCCAACACCTTGGCCATCTCAAAGGTGCCCACCGTATCCATGTTGGCGGCGATGATGGGGATCCCCCGGTACGTCTGCTTGGAGTTACGGAAGGTGAAGGACCTCAGGAGATCCACCTAGACGAAAGGGGACCCAATGCAGAGAAGAATCACTCCCCCAAACCCTTGAAAAGCGGATTCTCCCGGCCTCCAGCCATCAGGAAGAGCAGCCTGTCAATCACCCGGCACACCTTACGCCGGCTGTAAGGAGGAGAAATAATCTCAGCCTTACGACGGGCTTTGTACCGGTCGTCCTTCACTTATGACCACCTCAGAGACCGGAAATTTCCACTGAGGTCATTAAGTGAGTGGCGCCCGGCTTTCTTTCTTTCTTTCTTTCTTTCTTTCTTTTCTTTCTCTTCCTTCCTTCCTTTTTCTTTCTTTCTTTTCTTCTTTCTCTCTCCTTTCCTCTTTCTTCCTTCCTTCCTTTTTTTTTCTTTCTCTTTTTCTTCTTTCTTTCTTTCTCTTTCTTTTCTTTCTCTTTCTTCCTTCCTTCCTTTTTCTCTTTCTCTCTTTTTCTCTTTCTTTTCTTCTTTCTCTCTCCTTTCCTTTCTTTCTTCCTTCCTTCCTTTTTTCTTTCTTTCTTTCTTTCTCTTTTTTCTTTCTTTCTTTCTTTCTCTTTCTTTCTTTCTTTCTTTCTCTTTCTTTCCTTCTTTCTGTCTGTCTGTCTTTCTTTTTTAAATATGTTTTATTGAGGTTTTTTTTTTCTACATATCACCACCAATATTTGGTAAACAGTGAATTATTTGCAAATAATCAGTAACAATTAGTTTCTATAGTCCCAAATCCCGCCTAGTAGCTTTCCTTGTTTTTTTTCTTCGGCCCAGAATAATAATAATTATTATTATTATTCTCTTTCATCACCCTTCTTGATGGTTTTCGAAGATAACGATTAAATGCCTACGAATATCCTCCACCTCTTTCTTTTCTAATCAACCGGAGCTTCTCCTGCTTGAGTTAGGGGGCTGGACTACAAGACCTCCAAGGTCCCCTCCAACTCTGTTGTTCTGGGGGAAAAAAGGACTACAGGAGACATGATAGTAACGTTCCAGAGAAGAGGGGACGGGGTGTGTGTGTCAAGCTAGTTTCCAAAGGACCTTCAGGCGGGACAAGAAAGAACGGTTGGAAACTGACCAAAGAGAGAAGCAACCTGGAATTAAGGAGAAACTTCCTGACAGTGAAGACGATTAGCCAGCGGAACAGCTGGCCACCAGAAATCGTGGGCGCTCCATCAATGGAGATTTTTAAGAGGAGGCTAGACAGTCGCATGTCTGAGATGGTATGGGTTCTCCTGCTTGAGCCAGGGGGCTGGACTAGAAGACCTCCCAGGTCCCTTCCGGCTCTATTCTATTCGACTTCTTCGCCCGCCTACTGTTCCATCCTCAAGAAAAAGCTACAGGAAGCCGTCCACTTACAAGAGTTTGCTTAGTGACGGTTCAAAGTTACGACGGCACCGAAAGAAGGGACTTGGGACTGTTGTTTTTTTTTACAGTGACGCCCTTTCCGGCATCCCCATCGTCACGTGATCCAAATTCAGACGCTGGGCCAGCGGTTCATACTTATGACCGGTTGCTGTGTCCCGGGATCACGTGGTCCCCTTTGGCTACCTTCTGACCAGGAAAGTCAACGGGGGAATCCAGATTGACTTAACGATTGTGTGACTAACTGACCAAGTGCGGCGATTCTCTTAACAACGGAGGCAAGGAAGGTCATAAGCTGGGGGCAAAATGTCCCATTGTAGCTGCCTAAAAAAGCCAACACGGTGCTAGGCTGCATTAACGGAGGGATAGAATCAGGATCACGTGAAGTGTTAATAACACTTTACAAGGCCTGGGTAAGGCCACACTTGGAATACGGCGTCCAGTTTTGGTCACCACGATGCAAAAAAGATGTTGAGACTTTAGAAAGAGTGCAGAGAAGAGCAACGAAGATGATCAGGGGACTGGAGGCTAAAACTACAAAGAACGGTTGCTGGAATTGGGTGTGTCTAGTCCAGGAGTAGGCAACCTTGGCTCTTTTATGACTCGTGGACTTCAACTCCCAGAATTCCTGAGCCAGCCTCACTGAGGGGAAAGAGAGAGGTTTCCAAGCTGAGCTATGCTGGCTCAGGAATTCTGGGAGTTGAAGTCCATGAGTCATAAAAGAGCCAAGATTGCCTACCTCTGGTCTAGTTTAATGAAGTGTAGGACGAGGGGGGACGTTATAGCAGTCTTCCAGTAGCTCAGGGGTTGCCCCAAAGAAGAGGCAGTCAAGCTATTCTCCAAAGCGCCTGAAGGCAGGACAAGAAGCAACAGATGGAAACTAATCAAGGAGAGAAGCAACCTAGAACTAAGGAGAAACTTCCTGACAGTGAGAACAATTAACCAGTGGAACAACCTGCCTCCAGAAGCTGTGAATGTCCAACACTGGAAGTTTTTAAGAAGAGATTGGACAGCCATTTGTCTGAAATGGTCTAGGGTTTCCTGCCCCAGCAGGGGGTTGGACTAGATGACCTCCAAGGTCCCTTCCAACTTTATTATTATTATTGACAACAGAAATGTTGTGCTCCATTGTGGTCGCAAGTCAAAGGACTCCCTGTGTTCTCTTAAATCAACAGAAACATTAGCAGCTGCATTGCCGTAGCAGTTTTTGTTAAAGCACAGAGGTAGTTTCGTACTGCTGAGTGATACATTTGCTAAGTGAGTTTTGCCCCATTTGTTAAGTGAATCTCTGCCATTGCTTACGTTGGTAACACGGTCGTTAAGTGAATCCAGCTTTCCCCCCTTTGACTTTGCTGGTCAGAAGTTTGCAAAAGGGGGACCACGTGACCCCGGGACGCTGCAATCGTCATAAATACGAATCAGTTGGCGAGGATTTGAATTTTGACTGCAGCGGTCGTTAAGCGTGAAAAACAAGTCATGTCACTTTTTTTCCAATGGCGTCGTAACTTGGCTGACTATATAAATTGAGAATTATCGGCACATGGCAAGGTTTGAAAGAAATGGGAAGGATATTTTAAGCATATTTTAAGCCCCCTCCCCAATCTTGACAATCTCTCCTCTGCTTTTTTGCTTCGTACGGTCACTAAATGAAGTAAGACGAGGACCCGCCTGTGTTGAGAAACGAGGCTTTCAAGGTTGCCTCATTTAACACACACATTCCTTCTGCCTTTCTACCTTGCTAGCACACTCACCTTTCATCCTCGCAAACCCTTATTCTCAAGTTCCCTCTGGGAAGAGGCACGCGCTACGTAAACATGCCTTTCTCTGATTTAAGAGCCATCGATACATTTATTTATTACGATTTACATTTATTTATCTGTAAATAAACGAGCTCCCTCTACCTCACTTCGGGATTTGAGCGTACTCCGTTTTGGTCTCAAAAGGACGTCCTTGAAATCCAGCTTAATGTCATTATCTATGTGGGGCATTTTGGATTCCTGTAAATTAAAAAAAATAATAGTAATAATCAAAAGCAAGTCCCGGAAATGTGGGACAAAATCAGGGACAAAATCCCAACCTTTTTCTTCTCTAAACCTTAAGTTAAACGATCTCTAGTGCAAATGATTTTCAATAGGACTTGCCAGCTAAATATTTATTTTCTGAAGAGTGCAGACATTTTACAAACAAGCTTTCTTAGGACGTTCATTGATTTTTTTTTTTCTCTTCCAAATAAACATCCATTCATCCAAACGCTGTGCGGTGTTGTTGTTTTCCATATGCAACAAGTTGTGGTTCTCTTCAATCCGTTTTCCTGTCTTGCGCTTAGAGCTGCCATATTTAATATAGATTGCTTAGTTATTCAATTTATACGCTAATCCATTGTTGCAGACTATGAGCAGCTACTCAGACATGTGTTGTGTGTTTTTCCCAAACAGCTCAATTTTGGTTTCATCTGTCCACATTTGAAGTTTGCAAAAGAGCACCTGGATGTTCCACAGCACTACTGGCAAAATATATTGTGGACAGATGAAACCAAAATTGAGTTGTTTGGGAAAAACACACAACACTATGTGTGGAGAAAAAAAGGCACAGCACACCAACATCAAAACCTCATGCCCACTGTAAAACATGGCGGAGGGAGCATCATGATAAGGTAGATCACAACCTACTACTTGACAAGATAGAAAAATGTGGGTTAGATAGCATTACCACCAGATGGATTCGTAGCTGGCTGACAGGCCGTACTCAGCGTGTGGTCCTCAATGGAACCGCATCTACATGGAAGGAAGTATGTAGTGGGGTGCCCCAGGGCTCTGTTCTGGGCCCAGTGCTCTTCAATATCTTCATTAATGATTTGGATGAGGAGATAGATGGGGAACTCATCAAATTTGCAGATGACACCAAGCTGGCAGGAATAGCCAATACTCCAGAAGATAGGCTTAAGATACAGAAGGATCTGGACAGACTCGAAAACTGGGCACTATCTAACAAAATGAAATTCAATGGTGAAAAAAGTAAGGTTCTACATTTAGGGAGGAAAAATCAAATGCACAGGTATAGTATAGGTGGTACCTTGCTCAATAGCAGTAACTGTGAGAGGGATCTCGGAGTCTTAGTAGACAATCACTTCAATATGAGCCAGCAGTGTGCTGCAGCTGCCAAAAAAGCCAACACAGTGCTAGGCTGCATTAACAGAGGGATAGAATCAAGATCACGTGAAGTACTAATACCACTTTACAATACTTTGGTAAGGCCACATCTGGAATACTGCATCCAGTTTTGGTCACCACGATGTAAAAAAGATGTTGAGACTCTAGAAAGGGTACAGAGAAGAGCAACAAAGATGATTAGGGGGCTGGAGGCCAAAACATATAGGGAACGGTTGCTGGAATTGGGTATGTGTAGTTTAACGAAGAGAAGAGTGAGGGGTGACATGATAGCAGTGTTCCAATATCTCAGGGGCTGCCACAAAGAAGAGGGAGTCAAGCTATTCTCCAAAGCACCTGAAAGCAGGACAAGAAGCAACGGATGGAAACTAGTCAAGGAGAGAAGCAACCTAGAACTAAGGAGAAACTTCCTGACAGTTAGAACAATTAACCAGTGGAACAACCTGCCTCCAGAGGTGGTGAATGCTCCAACACTGGAAGCTTTTAAGAAGAGACTGGACAGCCATTTGTCTGAAATGGTATAAGGTTTCCTGCCTGAGCAGGGGGTTGGACTAGATGACCTCCAAGGTCCCTTCCAACTTTATTATTATTATTATTATTATTATGGTTTGGGGCTGCTTTGCTGCCTCAGGGCCTGGACGGATTGTTGTCATTGATGGGAAAATGAATTCCAGAGTTTATCAGGACATTTTGCAGGAAAACGTACGACCATCTGTCTGCCAACTGAAGCTCTGCAGAGGATGGGTGATGCAACAGGACAAGGACCCAAAGCATACAAGTAATTCAACAAAACAATGGCTTCAACAGAACAGAATACGCCTTCTGGAGTGGCCCAGTCAGAGTCCTGACCTCAACCCGACTGAAATGCTGCGGCATGACCTTAAGAGAGCGATTCACACCAGACATCCCAAGAATATTGCTACACTGAAAGAGTTTTGTGCAGAGGAGTGGTCCAAAATTACTCCAGATCGTTGTACAGGTCTGATTTGCAACTACAGGAAACGTTTGGTTGAGGTTATTGCTGCCAAAGGAGGGTCAACCAATTATTAAGTCCAAAGGCTCACATACTTTTTTCCACCCTGCACTGTGAATGTTTCCATCTTATCTTCAATTAAAACATGACAACAGCTAATGTTTGTGTAGTATTATTTTAAGCAGACTGTTTTTCTATTGTTGTGACTTACATGACGTTTAGAGCGCATTTTATGGCCAATTCATGCAAAAATCCATGTAATTCCAAAAGGTTCACATACTTTTTCTTGCAACTGTATGTTTCGCTTCTCATCCAAGAAGCTTCTTCAGTTCAGACTGAAGGGCGGAGGGTAGAAGGATTTATATTTCTTTGCAGTCATCTGGCTATTAGTACTCTCTGTGAGAGCTCTTAAAGCCACTTGGAGGTTTATTTGGGCCCTCAGGGATACCTGAATAGTCCAAATGGTGTGGATGAAATGTGAAACGTCTTCAAGGAAAAAATGAAGTCCAGTTGTCTTTTAAAAAAAAAAAAAAGGTTGTAAGGCTTTCCACTTAGCCTCACAATTGTCCCAGCCTTACTCAGGAATTTAAAAGAGCCAAAAGGAACTCCTGAGCCGAGGTTTCAGCAAAGAAGTACAACTTTATTTTGATCAAAACAGAGAGGGGTGACCTTATGCCTCTTCGTGGCTGCTAGAGGAATGAAGTCAACAACCAGGAAAGATGTCTTCCACCTTTTACACCTTTCCAGAACAAAAAGATCAGGTATCAGGAACGAAAAGGGTACAGAAAAATAATTCCAAGATGATGACTCATACACAGCAATCCAGGCTCCATCCGTAATCACTTTTCCCCCTCCCATTACCGTGTTCTTACATGATGTATATTGCTTTTATGTAAATAATTTCCCAACATAAGGCACCTTGCAAAGCTGCTTGCACATGAACAAAGTTACATATAAAAGGATTACAAAATATCACTGCTAATGTCAAGCTTAAGCATCATAAAATCGTAAGCATACTAAAATCCCTTCACACTTTGGGGACAACTATGATCCCGGATGGCCGAGAATCCCGTAGAGATTTTCCATAGGGTTGCAAAACTTTATTGCCCAAGGTAATTAACGATAATTTTCAGTTTACACTGTCAACTTTGTGACCCTTTCATTTCTCTTACTGTGGGTGAATTGTGTTGCTTTTGGGAGCCAAAGGTTGCTGCCAATGAAGATTTACGATCTCTGTGTCACCATCAGCCTCGACTTCCCTGTGAGCGTTCCTGTCATTCTAAACACACACACAAACACACAAAAATTGAATTTCAAAAGTCCAGCTTTAGCACAGGTGACACTCTCCCTCTCGTAAAGCCCTTATCAGCCCTCCTCCTAATCTCCAAACCGCCATTACCTCAATGCACAGAGTTACAAGTTAGGGCTCTTTTAAACGTCCTCTGCCCATCATGCTAAGACTTCCTCTGCCCATGTTAAGAGTTCCACCCTGGGGCGCAATCGCTTCATCCCAAATCGGAAAAACTTTTAAGTGGGCTTGGACCACTTAAGACTCTCGAACGTCTGTCTCTTCCATCTAGGGAAGCCCTTGGCTTTGCACTTTACTTCCCCAATCTGGCGGGACTCCCATGCACCCCAGCGAGCGTGGCCTATGGGAGTTGTAGTCCTAGCCCACCTGGAGAGCATGAGATTGGAGAATGACAGATTAGCCTAAACCAGCCAGCCAGCCAGCCTGACCCAACCTTGGTCATTTGAAACAGAGTTGGACTTCAACTCCCAGAATTCCCCAGCCAGCAATGCTGGCTGGGGAATTCTGGGAATTGAAGTCCACCCATCTTCAAGTTGCAAGATTAAGGAAACACTTGCACCCCCAATCCAGGATGCCCAGTTTGGATTTCAAAGCTTGCATCACATCCCAATTGTCCAATTTTAGGGTGCGGAGCATATAGGGGAGCGCACGAACCCCACTTCCGGTTCCCAGTTTTCGCTTTCCGCCAGCTTCCGGTCTTTGGCGCTCACCGACCCGGGGTGTTGGGTGGGCGAAATAGGCGACCGCGACCACCTCTCGGCCTCCAAGGGCTCCGCTAAACCCCTCGCGGCTGGCTGCAGTTCGTGTTTTTTTTTTTAAACAGCGGAGCAATGCCTTGTGGGAAACGTAGTTATCTCTCCAACCGTCTACATTAAGCCCACGAGAATTATAACTACAGCTCCCATAAGGGAGCGCGCTCAATCGGGATGACGTCACGCGCAGACGTAAAGGCGGATCGGCCTGCTAGAAAAGAAAAACTACAACTCCCAGAGGTCAAAGCGCCATAGCTCGCTCGCGCTCTCTCTCTCTCTCTCTCTCTCTCTTTCTCCGAGCGGCCATGTTAGTTTTCTTTTCAGTTCAAAGGTGCTTTCAGGTACTATCTTTAACTCAGCTTTAAATAATTATGTAGGAACAGAATTATAGCTCCTTCCTTCACGATATCGGCGCTTCTCTCTCTCTCTCTCTCTCTCTCTCTCTTTTTATTTGAAAGGAGCCTATTCGAAAAGAAGAGCCGTGACAGAAGCGCGGGGCGTGCTGGGAAACGGAGTCAGCCGCTCCATTCGTCACGGCGACTCTAGTGAGGGGAAAAAAAAAAAAAAAAGACAGCATCTCCTATAGTGCACCGCGACAGCGGCGGAAAGGATTACGTAGCACGCAGCCCCTGCTTGAGAGTTCGCCGACTGAAAGGGAGGGGAAGCCGGAAGTGGCGTCACAGGCGACCGGAAAAACATCCCGGGAGGCTGTCTGCGAAGCCAAGTTCCGCTTCCGAGGTTGGAGGTCGGGCGGCGCTGAGGCACCCGGGCGAGCGAGCGGGCGGAGCCGAGCGGCCACGATGCTGATCAAAGTGAAGGTGAGGCGAGAGGCTCCGGCGGAGGCAGCCGAAGGGCCCCTCCAGGTGCGCCGGCATCTCTACGGCAACGCCGGCCGCGGTGCATTATGGGAGGCGGGAATTGGCTGCGAGGCCCCAGCAGCAGCAGCAGGCAGAAGTCAAACCGGTCGAGCTGCTTCTTCGCCTTCGGCCGGCAGCGCTCCCTGCCCTGAAGGGCGGCCTTCCTTAGGGGGACGCAGTCGACGCAATCCCCACGAAAAGCGGGGTAGCCTCCTTCAGTATTTCCCTTTTCAAGACCTTTCTCAATGAAAGCTCAGCTCATTTGAGGCGACCCTTCGATCAGGGGTCTTCAAACCTGACCCTTTGATGACTTGTGGACTTCAACTCCCAGAATTCCTCAGCCAGCGGGCCTGGCTGAGGGATTCTGGGAGTTGAAGTCCACTCCTCTTAAAGTCTATATCAGGGGCCTTCAAACTTGGCCCTTTCGTGACTTGTGGACTCCCAACTCCCAGAATTCCTCAGCCAGCGCCCCTGCCTGAGGAATTCTGGGAGTTGTAGAGTCCACAAGTCATCAAAGGGCCAGTTTGAAGACCCCTGATCTATCTAAAAGTTGCCAAGATTGAGAAGCACAAGGTTGGCTGGGGAATTCTGGGAGCTGAAGTCCAGCCATCGGAAAGTCCCCAAGGTTGAGCTAGACAAGTCTGACTGGGGAATTCTGGGGAGTTCAAGTCCATCTATCTCAGGGGTCTTGAAACGTGGCCCTTTTAGGATGGGTGGACTTGCAACTCCCAGGATTCCTCAGGCAGGCACGCTGGCTGAGGAATTCTGGGAGTTGATGTCCACGAGTCATCAAAGGGCCAAATTTCAAGACACACACACACACACACACACACACACACACACACACACGCCGCCTTGGATGATCCAACATAATTAGTATCGGCCCTCCAAAGAATGGGGTGGGTTTGGATCTTGCTGGTGATCCTTTTCACTTGTCCCGCTTTGCTTTTCGTGTGCAGTTTATCCCGGATCCCCCGGAAGGTCTAAATTTGTGTAGAAAGAGAGGAAGGTCTGCGTTTTGTAGCTTCTGTGCAAAAGAAGGCGGGGGTCTTCCTCCACCGTGCCCCCCGCCCCTTCTTTCTACAATCTCCAGACAACTTCAGAAAAGGGAATTAAGCCAGGATCACAGAGAAATAATCCGTTCCAGAGAGAGAGAGAGAGAGAATGATTCAGCCACTGTCTACATCAGGGGTCTTCAAACTTGGCCCTTTGATGACTTGTGGACTTCAACTCCCAGAATGTGTACCGGTCTAGTACACCTTGGTTTTTAACTGCTATATTGCAGTTCTACTATTATAATCACTTTTGCCTTGCAGCCCCAGCCTAGTCTAGTCTGCCCTTTAAAATCTTTAACTCTTTGTCAGCAAAAAGAAATTTAAATGTGTGTGTTTGTGTGTGTGTGTAAAATTGATTTTTTAACACAAACACCTTGATATTGGTAAACACCTGGTTGTATGGTGGATTTATACGTCCACATCTGGCTGACTGCGACCAATCGCAGTAACAATAATAATAAATTATAATCTTGCATTCTCCGCATATATTTTTTGCATGCGTACTGCTTTTAAGCTCTGCTTTTGTTTGTTTATCCAATTTATTTGCTGCCCATCTGGCGGGTCACGTTTTCAGTTTTATCACCTAAAACCGGTTTGGGGGCTCGGACCAACCAATTTTCACCCCTCTTGTGAGAGGACCCTCTTACAATTTAGAAGACAGAGGATTCTCCCTCTTTCTCCCTTTTAATCATGATTTTTCTCCCAGGCTTGAATGAAACCCCTCTCACTTCATCGGCCTTGTCGTCTTTTTAACATGCTGTTAAATCCTTACGCTTTGAGTTCAGATAGATTGCGTGTACTTTGTTAGCCTTTTCATCATATTTATTTATTTTTTATTTTATTTTAATCCAATTTATATCCCGCCCTTCTCCGAAGACTCAGGGCGGCTTACAATTTAAAGCCCAAATCAATGTGCTTAGCAATAGCCATTAAGCTCAGCATCCTTTGTAATCACTACAGCTGGAAAACATATTCTTTTCAAACATAGATTCCCTCCAGCTAAGATGACGCTTGGCTTCTTTATATCCAAAGCAGCCTTCCAGGGGGGCTGCCCTCCAGAAGGGGGAATGAAAAGAATTTAAAAAAATTGTTTAATGAAGAGCAGGACGAGGGGCGACAGGATAGCAGTTTTCTAATATCTCACGGGCTGCCCCAAAGAAGAGGGGGGTCAACTTATTCTCCAAATCCCCCCCAAGGCAGGACAAGAAGCAACGGATGGAAACCAATCAAGGAGAGAAGCAACCTGGAATTAAGGAGAATTTTCCTGACAGAACAATTAAATCGGTGGAACAGCTTGCCTTCAGAAATTCTGGGTGCTCCATCACTGGAGGTTGTTGTTGGTTTTTTTTTAAAGAAGAAATTGGGACAGCCGTTAGTCCAGAGTGCTGTGGGATCTCCTTGAACAGGGGGTTGGACTAGAAGACCTCTGAGGTCCCTTTCAACGCTTCATGCTATTATTCTGAAGACCGACTCACTAAATTCACAGCTCGTTGAACTTCTGTTCAGTTATTGGAATTCGAAATATTAGCCACTGCAGTGTGCACTAAATTAAAACATCACACAAGCCTGGCAAAGTCTGGAGGCCTAACTCTTAATTAACAGCTTGGAGACAGACAGTCATTTTGGATGTTAATTAGAAGCCGGCTCTTCTTGAACCCGCAGCTGGCAACTAGAAGGTGGGAAGGCTTCTTCTGTTAGCTGTAAACCCCAGCAAGGACGAGGGGGGACATGATAGCAGCCTCCCAATATCTCAGGGGCTGCCCCAAAGAAGAGGGAGTCAAGCTATTCTCCAAAGCACCCGAAGGCAGGACAAGAAGCAGCGGATGGAAACTAGTCAAGGAGAGAAGCAACCTAGAACTAAGGAGAAACTTCTTGACAGTTAGAACTATTACCAGTGGAACCACCTGCCTCCAGAAGCGGTGAATGCTCCAACACTGGAAGTTTTTAAGAAGAGACTGGACAGCCATTTGTCTGAAATGGTCTAGGGCAGGGCTAGGCAACCTTGACTCTTTTATGACTTGTGGACTTCAACTCCCAGAATTCCTCAGCCAGCCCCACTGAGGGGAAAGGGAGAGGGTTTCCAAGGTGAGCCATGCTGGCTCAAGAATTCTGGGAGTTGAAGTCCACAAGCTATGAAGGGGCCATAGTTCCCCCATGCTGGCTCAGGAATTCTGGGAGTTGAAGTCCACAAGTCATAAAACAGCCTAAGCAGGGGGTTGGATTAGATCAGGGGTGTCAAACTCAATCTCATCGAGGGCCGCATCAACATTGCGGTTGCCCTCAGGGGGCCGGGTGGGTGTGGCCTGGGTGGGCGTGGCCTACTGGGTGGGCATGGCTAGAGTGCGTATGGCCTACTGGGTGGGCGTGGCCAGCTCTACATCGTTCACATCAAGGGTGCCTATGGGGGCCTGGGCAGGAGTGGGACAGATCTGAGGGTCTCTGGCAGAAGGAGGGTCTCTGGGCCAGGGCCAAGGCAGTGGGGGCCGTTCCCTCACTGTTTCCAGGATGGCTTCGCGGGCCGCATGAAACCACTTCGCAGGCCAGATCTGGCCCCCGGGCCTTGTGTTTGACATGTCTGGACTAGATGACCTCCAAGGTCCCTTCCAACTTATTATTGTTATTATTATTTCTTAGCCTGGTGTGCCTTGGTCCAAGTGGGATTTAAGCCAGAAATGTAGATTCACAAAATACCTTTTTTATTTCTGCATAAGCAAGGAGAGGTTCCCCACGGATACGAAGTTTGCAGACCCGGCCCCCATCTCTCTCTGGGACTGAAACATGGGGTGGGATCTTGCAAGAGGGAGCGGACGATGCTGGTTTGAAGAACCATGGTTTTTTTGTTTCTTTTTTCCTTCCTTTCGTTGCAGACGCTGACGGGGAAAGAGATAGAGATTGATATCGAACCTACGGACAAGGTATCGGCCCTCAAAAGAATGGGGTGGGTTTTGATCTTGCTGATGATCCTTGTCACTTGTCCCTCTTTGCTTTTCGTGTGCAGTTCACCCCGGATCCCCTGGAAGGTCTAAATTTGTGTAGAAAGAGAGGAAGGTCTGCGTTTTGTAGCTTCTGTGCAAAAGGAGGCGGGGAGGGGGGGTCTTCCTCCACCGTGCCCCCCGCCCCTTCTTTCTACAATTTCCAGACAATGTCAGAGAAGGGAATTAAGCCAGGATCACACAGAAATAACCCCTTCCATAGAGAGAGAGGAAGATTCAGCTGCTCTCTACATCAACGGACTTCAAACTTGGCCCTTTTACGACTTGTGGACTTCAACTCCCAGAATTCCTCAGCCAGCGTGCCTAGCTGAGGAATTCTGGGAGTTGAAGTCCACAAGCAGGGGCCTTCAAACTTGGCCCTTTGATGACTTGTGGACTTCAACTCCCAGAATTTCTCAGCCAGCGTGCCTAGCTGAGGAATTCTGGGAGTTGAAGTCCACAAGCAGGGGCCTTCAAACTTGGCCCTTTGCATGCCTGGCTGAGGAATTCTGGGAGTTGAAGTCCACAAGTCATCAAAGGGCCAAGCTTGAAGACCCCTGGTCTGGATGCAAGCCCACGGTTTCATCAAAATGGCCGACTGAGGAATTCTGGGAGTTGAAGTCCACAAGTCATCAAAGGGCCAAGCTTGAAGACCCCTGGCCTAGACAATAGCAAGCTTTGAAAAGCAGCCCTTGGTCGGACAGAAGATGGTTGGGTTTGGGCCGCAGTTGGCTCTCCAAGCTTGTTTCAAGATAGCTTCTGAATGTTTTGTTACCAAACTAGGTAACGCCATCAACAGGATTGCCTTGCCCTATTCTCCCTACCTTATAAGTGTCTTGTGATGCTTGGGTGTTTCCTTGGAGCAGAATCAAACCTGATAGCAGTGTTTCTCGACCTTGGGAACTGGAAGGTGGGTGGGCTTCAGCTCCCAGAATTCCCCAGCCAGCCTTGGGAATTCCGTGAGCTGACGTCCACCCATCTTCCAGTTCCCGAGGTTGAGAAACACCTCCTAGGTTCCAGGGGCGCTGAAGCTTTGTGCGTTTCGAAGCTTTGCGAGTTTGCCTTACGGTCCTCCCAGCCACGAGTCAAAAACATCCCAAACTGTTTTTTCAAACGTGGCCTCTCGAAGATAACGGGCTGGCTGGTTAGCTGGGGCATTCTGGGAGTTGAAGTCCTGTCATCTTCAAGTTGTCAAGTTGAGAAATACACTGTGTGGCAGGGGTGCCGAAACTTTGCGAGTGTCAAAGCTTTGCCGGTTTGCCCTATGGTCCTCCGAGGCATGAGACAAACATCTAAAACAGTGTGGGGGGGGGGGGGGGGGGGGGGTTGTTGTTTTTTTTTTTTTCAAACAGGGCAATTTGAAGATGGCTAGCTGGGGAATTCTGGGAATTGGGAGTCCACTCATCTCGACGTTGCCAAGGTTGAAAAACGCCGGTCTAAAAACCACCCTGTGTTGTTTATGATGATCTTCTTTCCCTCCTCCCAACGGGCGGAAGTGAGAGCCCTGTTCCGAGGAGGAATTGACGTTTACTCTCCTCTTTTCCCCTTTCTCTGCTTCCTTTTAGGTGGAAAGAATAAAGGAGCGGGTGGAAGAAAAGGAAGGCATCCCGCCTCAACAGCAGCGACTCATCTACAGCGGCAAGCAAATGTAAGTTTCAACCAGGGAGAGTATTGTCACGACAGCCCAATTTTTATCCTGATCTCTTTTTTTTTTTTTTTTTTTTGAGGGGAGGGGCATGGAAACATTTGAAACAGTCCATCCAACAAACTCCAGGCCGAGATCGCCTTGAAAAACAAATCACAATCGCAGCTCACAACCTTCCCTTGCCAAAGAAGCAGCATCATTGGGGAAGCCGGCGGGAAGTCAAAAGTCACCGTCACATGAGGTCCTCACTTCACGACCCGCGTGGTCCTCGCTTAACAAGGGCAACCAGGGGGGCTCCCAGGATTGCTGTCTTCCAGCCGTGCAGTCACGTGACATCCCACATTACGACCGCAATTGCTTAGTGACAGAAATTCTGGTCCAATATCGGTCGCTATGTGAGAACCGCCTGAGTGTAAGGGAGATGTCTGGGATTGATTGATTTCCTGATTTCACTTGTTGAGATCTATCTCAATGTGTTCCATAACATCAATGGCATCATCTGCGCAAATTCTTTGATAAGATCAATATTTCATAGATACATATACAGATAGATAGATAATGAATAGATAGATAGATAGATAGATAGATAGATAGATAGATAGATAGATAGATAGATA
>JAKJMR010032354.1:0-13452 GCA_024449315.1 Daboia siamensis
AAGAAGAAGAAGAAGAAGAAGAAGAAGAAGAAGAAGAAGAAGAAGAAGAATAATAATAATAATAATAATAATAATAATAATAGAAGCTGGAAGGGACCTTGGAGGTCTTCTAGTCCAGCTCCCCACTCAAGCAGGAGAACCTATACCATCTCAGACAAGTGACTGTCCAGTCCCTTCTTGAAAATCTCCAGTGATGGAGCGCCCATGATTTCTGTTCCACTGGTTGATTGTCCTCACCGTCAGGAAGTTTCTCCTTAATTCCAGGTTGCTTCTCTCCTTGACCAGTTTCCAACCATTGTTTCTCATCCTGCCCTCTGGTGCTTTGGAGAATAATGTGACCCCCTCCTCTTCCTTGTGGCAGCCCCTCAGATACTGGAAGACTGCTATCATGCCTCCCCTATTTCTTCATTTCTTTAGACTAGCCAAATTTCTCACCCCAGAAGCTTTTTCAGCTCTGACTGAACGGTGGAAGACGGAAGGATTTATATTCATTGCAGTCATCCGGTCATTTGTACTCTCTCTGAGAGTCGCTGAAGCCACCTGGAGGTTTATTAACTGTGTCCTCAGGGTCACCCGAGCGGTGCAAATGAGCGTGGAGCTTTCTTGGAACTGCGGAAAGGACCGTGTTGTAAACGGGAGACAGGGGCTATTATCTCCCTCCTCCTCTGCAGAGAGAGGAGACCCAGACGGCCTCAACCGCTCTCAGAGAACGTGCAAACAACCAAATGGCCGCAAAGAAACATGATCCTTCCATCCTGCCCTCCCCTCACCCCCACCCCCACCCCTGCCAGAACCAAGGAAGCTTCTCGGTTGAGAAGCGAAACGTCCTCAAGGAAACCTGCACATTGGGGAAACGAAACCGCTGCTTCATAAGCACGTGGCACGAGCTAGGAGGAGAAACCCATCAGGATGAGATTCAGCTGTCCGTCTGCATTTCAGAGATCTTTTGAAGACAGCAAATCCACCTTTTGGACAGAGAGGGCCGCTGGTTTGAAAGAGGGTTCCAAGAGGCCATCTAGCTCACAGGTCCCCAACCTTTTGGGCACTAGGGACCGGTTCCGTGGAGAGAGGTTTTTCCACAGACCGGAGAGTGTGTGGTTTTGTGTGCTGCCTGCATCCCACAGATGGGGCTTTGTTTGTTCGTGTGGACCGGTTGCTGGCATGCCGCGGCCCGGTACCTGTTCTGACCCAGCCTACGTGACTCCTGGTTACGCTCAGAAGGAGAATCCCCTCTTCCAAGAAACAGATAGGAACTGCAAGAAAAAACCAACCCCTTTTATTCTCACAGACCTGAGTCAACGTCCAAGGCGAACAAACACAGTCCAAAGAAACTCCATCCTCAACATGAATGGCTGCCTCTGGCAACCAGCACCTCCCACACCTCCCCTTTTATAATTCAGCCCAGGCGTGGCTTTCTAACGCCTTCTCCTTTGCCTTTGGAGCCGCCCCACTGCATCCCTCTGTCCTACTCGCTTCTCTTGCCGACGCTTTCGTGCATCCTGAATATCTCCCAGCTGTGCTTCATCGCTGTCCAACTCAGACTCCCAGCACAGCCGTGTCACAGACTGAGCGTGAGTGGAGGGGCTGGGCTCCTCGTCTGACTGTGAGTCTCGGATCTCCTCAGAGCCTTTCTCTGGCTCTGATGTCACTCCAGGACCCTCCTCCTCCTCCTCCTCCTCCTCTGATTCCTCAGACTCAGCTTCCGGATCCACTGGCTGGCAAGTAATCACAACAGTACCGGTCCACGAAGTGGGGTTGGGGAGCCCTGATCTAGATCAAAATTAAAGGGCCCTCTCTCAACAGAGGAGGAGGGATACAACGTCATCTATCTCTGGTCTACAACACGTCCCTTGCAGCGATTCCAAGAAGGTTCCACACCCATTTGCACCACTCAGGTGACCCTGACGACACAAGAAAACCTCCAGGTGGCCTCAAGGACTCTCAGAGAGAGTACAAATGACCAGCTGTCTGCAAGGAGTATACATTCCCCACCATTCGGTCAGAACTGAAGAAGCTCCTGGGATGAGAAATGAAACATCTTCAAGGAAAAACAAGAAAATCCAGTTGCCTCCTGAGAAAGCACCTTTGAGATTTCTCTCTCAGACCCACATCAGAGAGGAGTAAATCACAGGTGGTAGCAAGGAGAGACCTACCGCCCCCGAGGAGTGTTTGCCCCAGATGAAACAATTCAGGATGAAGCATATGCCAAAGACGACCCCGGGATACAGCATGGCGGTCTGCGAGGCAAAGAATAAACCAAGGTTAGTGGGCTCCAGCTGCGGAGATCTTCTGGGGCCACCCCTGTTTGTGTGCCAGGCAGCCAAAGGGCTCCAATTCTTTTCCCCCAGTGCTTAAGTCAGCACGAAGAACGGGGCAAGTACAGGGAGTCCTAGTCCAGGGGTAGGCAACCTTGGCTCTTTTATGACTGGTGGACTTCAACTCCCAGAATTCCTGAGCCAGTTTGGGGGAACTATGGCCCCCTCATGACTCGTGGACTTCAACTCCCAGAATTCCTGAGCCAGCATGGCTCAGCTTGGAAACCTCTCCCTTTCTCCTCAGCATGGCTGGCTCAGGAATTCTGGGAGTTGAAGTCCACGAGTCATAAAAGAGCCAAGGTTGCCTACCCTTGTCCTAGACTTACGACACACAATTTAGCCCAGAGGTTGTGTTGCTAAACAAGACAGTTCAGTGAGTTTTTCTCCAGTTTACGATCTTTCCTGCACATTTGTTGAGTGAATCACTGTGGTTGTTAAATGAGGAGCACCCTTCTAGCCCTGATGACGTTACTTAGTTGGGCCATGCAACATCTGCAAGAAAACCACCCAGCTGAGAGAGCACAGTTCAACCCCGAGCTGCAAATCTTTTCTGTTGGAGCCTGTTTTCAGTTGAAACCATCTTAAAACTCCCATCACTTGCAACAAGCTTTCCCCAGGAATTTCCTCTTCCTGTCTAGCCCCAGTTAACCCCCCCCTTTTTGTCCTGACCGAGAGCCCCCCCCCCAAAAAAACCCTTCCCCCTCCCCACCCAGAGGCAGCAGCTCCACTCACGCAGAAGGCCCCTTTCTTCCACCGATGCCCTTTGAGGGTGCGGTACAAACGGCCGGCCGAGAATCCCCCGAAGACCCTGTGCGCAGGGGAGCGAAGAGAGAGCAGGGTTACTCCCCTCCCTTTCCAGACCCCTTGGTCCCCCGGGAGAAAGTGGGGGGGGGGCAGGCAGCAACTGCACTCACCCCATGAACATGAAGAGGAAGCAGGCGGTGGTCATCAGAGCCCCCCGGCTGGAGGGAGACAGCATCCCCAGCATGGCCACAACTGGAGAGCAAGAGGGAAGCGTCAGGGTTTTGCAAAAGGCTGCTCTCCTCGGGGTCGCACAAAGCCGCGGGCAGGCCAGGATCCCTTCCTCTGGGAGGTGTTCCTTTTTCCCTCCCCCAACCCCCCCCCCCATCCCCAAACCAGCTGCAATTCAAACCCTGCATTTCTACGTGCAGGAGCCTTCCGGCTATGTTGGGAGGTCTGGCGGTCCCACTGAGGTGGAACGCCGCAACCCGCTAAAGAAGTGGGCCCGGGAATCCCAGGGAGAAAGAGAGGGGAGTGGGCACAGCAGCCGAGGCAATGCGCGGTGGGTGGCAAACGAGACAGGCAGGACCAGAAGGGATGCAGGGAAGGAAGGATAAGGGATTTCTAGGGGAGCCTTGTCAAGATATTGATCTGGCAGCTAACCAGCTTAAGGAGTGTGGGATGTACGATGTAAGGTAAGGATGAGAATGACTCAGCAGGGTCTGTGTCTCTTTAACAGCCTTTGTGTAAAGGGAAGGCTCTGCTGGTGGATTCTCTCTCTTCTGTTTCCTGCTGTAATTGTGCTTTGTTGGATCCTGCTGTATTAGCACATGTATTATTCTGTTCCTGGTGCATAATATTGTAAATAGTGTAAGATAAACCACCATGTAATATAGACCACTGTTTACTGTGTTTACTCCTGGGTTATCTCGCACAATAAGACTGTGCGTGCTCTGACAAGCCTGTTTGGTGTCGTGGTGATGATGCTGGCCTAGAAACTAGACACATGGGCAGGCAGATGCAACAGGGAAGGGAAGGGGGGGGGGGGGGGGGGGAGGGGAAAGGAGGAGGATTAGTAAAGAGGAAGGGAAGGGAGGAGAATGAGAAGGGAGATGGAGGAGGAGGAGGAAAATGAGTAGAGAAGAGGAGGCGGAGGAGTAGAGAGAAGAGGAAGATAAGTAGGCAGGAGGAGGAGAAGTAGAGGAGAAGTAGAGAGGAGGAGGAGGAGGAGAGGAGGAGGAGGAGGAGGAGGAGAGGAAGGGCACACAGAGGGGCATCATCCTTGTGTTTTGGAAGCAGTGCTGAGGTCCCTTGGGGCCACAGAGCCCAGGCAAGCAGGTGGCTACGTGCCCGGAGGAGTCGGCAGCTGCCATTTTGTGCCCCTGGAAGAGGCCGGGAAACAAGACCGCCGGGGGACTAAGTGCCCGGCCCTGCCCGGGTTTTGAGGTCCCCCGGCCTCTCCACGCGGGGGAACGCCTGCCGGGCCGTACTCACAAATCACAATCAGGATCATGCAGAAGAGCTGGATGCCGGAGCCCAGCAGGGAGCTGAGGATCATGGGATACTGTGGAGGCCGGAAGACGTCTCCGTGCACCAACTTCCACCCGGATTCCTCCATGGTGTCTTCCTGCAGGGGGGGGGGGGGAAAGAGGGCCACACGGTGAGCCGGCAGCCTGCGAGAAACCTCTCCTTTTTACACACTTACACACACACACAGGTCATGCTTGTCCCAGAGGTGCTTTTTTTCCAAAAAGGCAACTGGAATTTCTTGGGTTGATTTTTCTCCTTTTCTTTTGGAAATCTTTCGCTTCTCATCGGAAGAAGCTTCTTCAGTTCTGACGCCAGGGGAATGGTAGGATTTAATGAATGAAGGAACGAACGAACAAACAAACAAACATAGTCCCCTGACTTACAACAGTTCATTTAGTGACTGTTTTTCACACGACCGTTGCAGCATCCCCCACAGGATCGCGTGATTTACATTCGGACACTTGGCAACGGACTCATACTTATGACGGTCCGCAGCGTCCCGGGGTCACGCGATCCCCTTTTGTGACCTTCTGACCGGCAAAGTCGACGGGGGAAGCCAGATTCGCTTAACGACCGTGTGACCACTTAACAGCTGCGGTGATTCACTTTAACGACCGTGGCGAGAAAGGCTGCAAAATGGGGCAAGATTCACTTAAGAAACATCTCGCTTAGCGACGTAACAATTCTAGGTTCAACCGTGGTCCTATGTTGAGGACTACGTTCCACTCATTTCCATTTCGTTTGCAGTAGTGGCCAAAATTGTGGAAACTTCTTTGGGAAAAGTGTATTCTTGAGGTTTGGTGGCTAATAATAACACCACTCTTTTTTTTTTTGGGAGTACCATAAAATTAAGGGACGCGGTGGCTCAGTGGGTTAGGACGCTGAGCCTGTCGATCAGAAGGTTGGCAGTTTGGCGGGTCGAATCCCGAGTGCCGCGTAGCAGAGTCAGCGCCTGTTACTCGTCCCAGCTTCTGCCCACCTAGCAGTTCGAAAGCACGTAAAAACGCAAGTAGAAAAATAGGGACCACTCCGGTGGGAAGGTAACAGCGTTCCGTGCGCCTTTGGCGTCTAGTCATGCCAGCCACATGACCACGGAGACGTCCTCGGACAAGCGCTGGCTCTTCGGCTTTGAAACGGAGATGAGCACCAGCCCCTAGAGTCAGAAACGACTAGCACGCATGTGCAGGAGAACCTTTACCTTTACCATAAAATTATATATGAATGGAAAGATAATTTAATGAAGAATGTAATGCAACATAGTTTGCTCAATTATCTGTACTGTATTCTCTGAAAAGTGAGAGCCTAATAACCAGAAAAAGGAAGCACAACTTGCTCAGGTTGATCTCAGATAGCTTTCCTTCATCCGATTGTAGCCAATGAGCGTGATTGTTTAGAGAGCCAATCAGGTGTCATCTTGCTTTGACAATGAGCCAATCAGATCACAGTAGGATCTGGTTATTGATGTTGTGTATTGAAGCTGAGAGGAGGACATTTGTCAGTGTGTTATATGATCGTGTTATATGATCGCTGTCAAGTCGGCTGGGTTTTTGTGTGTGTGTATTCCTTCATTTAGTGAGCTTGCAAAACACAATAAAATTAAAGTAGTGGTGCAAAGAGTTGAACAGTCATCCAGAAAGTCATGTAAAACAGCATTACTAAGTGAACGAGGCTGCAGTTATAAAGAAATTAGAAGGGAAACGGGTGGAAACGTAACCCAAAATGGCGTTTCTACCGTACACTTTCCCCAAAAGGTTTCCACAATTCTGGCCACTAGTGTATATCCTTCCAATAAGGAATGAGCAAATCCTCCCGTTCCCCTCCAGCCAGTCAGAACCGAAGAAGCTTCTCGGGATGAGAAGCGAAACGTTTTCAAAGGAAAAACAAAAACAACAAAAAAATTGCCTTTAGGGGAAAAAAAAGCACCTCCGGGACACCCCAATTCTGCTGCAGTCCAGCCAGCCTGCCTCTGGAACACCCCGTTTCTGGCAAGACCCAAGAACGTATTGCTGAGATGCTCCTGAACTGAGTTACAGGTAAGTCCTCGACTTATGACCGGTCGCTTAACGACCGCCCAAACCTACGACAGACCCTCCCTCCCTCTCTCCTCCCAACGTGCTTAAACCACCCAGTTCTGCAGTGCCAAGGGCTGCGGTGGCATTTCAGGCCCACGGCAACCAGCCCCCATTTTATGTCCTTATAAGCCCTACCCCAAAAATAAGGCCGGGATGTGTGTGTGTGTGTGTGTGTGTGTGTGTGAGAGAGAGAGACAAACAGCGGCAAGCATACAGGGGCCAACAGTATCCAGCCGAACCCAATGTAAACTTTGTCTGCTTGTGGCTTAAAAACCAAGCAATTTGCTCCGTCTCCGAGCAGCCCATTTGCAAGCCGATGAAGCTTCTAGTCTCCATCATTTCTCCATCTGGGCAGAAAGTGTTTGGGCACCTGTGAGGCACCTGTAAATAAAATGTTCCCTTTCCCAATGCACTTTAGGTGCCCATAGGTGTCTGCGATACACCTATTATCCCTTTCTCAACAAATGGAGCCTAGGATCGTCTCTATTTAGAGCAGGGGTCTTTAAACCTGGCCCTTTTATGACAGGTGGACTTCAACTCCCAGAAATCCTCAGCCAGGAATCCTGGGAATTGAAGTCCACAAGCCTTAAAGCTGCCGAGTTTGTAGACCCCTGTTCTAATGCAATCAACTTCCTCTGGTTGTTAGTTCACAACAAGGAAGCCTGTGTAGGCCAGGGGTCTTCAATCCTGGCCCTTTGATGACGGGTGGACTTCAACCCCCAGAGTTCCTTAGCCAGGCACGCTGGCTGAGGAATTCTGGGAGTTGAAGTCCACCCGTCATCAAAGGGCCAGGATTGAAGACCCCTGATTTAGAGGTTTAAGGTCAGTCAGATGGCTCTCGACCCAAACCAGGAAAATCCTTCAGGAGCTTCTCTCAACTGCAAGAGAAGCCTCCATCCTTTGCCTGCCCCCCCCCCCCTGAGACAGAGAGCCCCATCCCTGCCGCAGAACAAGCTTAACGTACAATGTCGTCTTCCTTGTTGTAGTTGGCAATGTCTTTCCGGAGAGTCCGGATGATAATCATGCTGAGAATGCCTGCAAAAGAGAAAGCCAGGAAGAAGTAGGTCTGCACCCCATCCGAGGCGCTCCAGGAGGGGCAGCCATTCTGCGGCTTCCCAGCCGATCCTGAAGCGCCACTGCCGGTGCTCACGACTGAGATAGATCATTAAATGGATGTGCCGCCCGCCTTGGCATCCGGGGGCCCCACGCAGTTCAGAAGAGAAAAACACTATCAAACAAATAAAATGTGCTGGGGGGGAGGAGGAGGAGGAGGAGGAGGAGGAGGAGTGAGGGGTCCTTGGTGCCCTCTGAGCTTGATGGTTTTCTTGCAGACATTTCATGACCCAACTGGGTAACATCATCAGTGCTAGAAGGGAGGTGGGTGTGTGGAGAGAAGGACTGTGGGGGTCCTTGGTGCTAATCTGAGCTTTATTGTTTTCTTGCAGACATTTCATTACCCAACTGGGTAACATCATCAGTGCTAGAAGGGAGGAGGAGGAGGAGGAAAGGACTGTGGGGTCCTTGGTGCTCTCTGAGCTTTTCTTGCAGACATTTCATTACCCAATTAGAGAACATCATCAGGGCTAGAAGGGGGGAGGAGGAGGAGGAGGACTGTGGGGTCCTTAGTGATCTCTTGAGCTCAGTTTTCTTGCAGACGTTTCATGACCCAACTAGGTAACATCATCAGTGCTAGAAGGGAGGTGAGTGTGTAGAGAGGAGGAAGAGGAGGAGAACGATGACTGTATAGTCCCTGCTGCTCTCTGACATCGATTTCTTGCAAACGTTTCATGACCCAACTAGGTAACATCATCAGTGCTAGCAACCAGCTCAAAGACCACCAAGGACCCCACCGTTCAACCCCGAGCTACAAATATTCTCTCAGTAAACATTAAAATATGAAGACAATAAACATTAAAGCTTAACAAAGGAAGGAAGGAATACACCAGGAGGTGGAGGCAGAATCCCCTCCGAAGCCATTAACCACCTCCAGGAGGGAATATCATCAAGGAAGTAATTAATTAATTAATTAATTAATTAATTGGCATCAATCTGTTATGCCATCCCTGCATCTCAGGGGCTGCTGTTTTGAGGTATCCGCCTTCCTGGTTTTTTTTTTTTTCCAGCACATGGGTGTTCACCAACAGTGGAGGAAACAATTTACTCCTACGTAAACCACTAGCTTCCTCAGTGCAGCACTTGACGTTTGGGTCCTTTGGCTTAATGAAAGATCCCCAGGCTTTCAAATGCTCTCAAGTCTTCAACCTTGGCAACTTTAAGACATGTGGAAATCAAACTCCCAGAATTAATTAATTAATTAATTAATCAATTTGGATTTATATGCCGCCCTTCTCCGAAGGGACTCGGGGCGGTGTACAGGGCAATTAAAACATTATAAACAACACATAATGTATAAAAATTAAAATGAAATTAAATCAAATAGCCCTAAACAATAAACACGTGCTAAAATTTAAATTTTTTAAAAAAATTTAAGATCTAAAATCCCAATCCCTCAGTCCAGGCCGGCAAGTTCAAATAGCCAAGTCTTCAGATCGCGGCGAAACAAGCGAAGGTCGGGAGCCATCCGGAGCTCAACCGGAAGCTGGTTCCAGAGGGCAGGCGCGCCCACAGAGAACGCCGTCCCCCGGGGGGGCCGCCGGTCGACATTCCCTGACCCACGGCACCCTGAGGAGACCCTCTCTGTGGGAGCGCACAGGACGATGGGAAGTTAACGCCGGCAAAAGGTGTTCCCGTCAATAACCCGGACCCAGCCAGGGACTTGGAAGTCCACGAGCCTTAAAGCTGTCAAGGTTGGAGACCTCTGGTCTAAGAGAAGGCTGGCTGGGGAATTCTGGGAGTTGAAGTCCACAAATCTCCACAAAGTTGCCAGGATTGCAGATACTTGTCTATCCTGTCTCAGGTAATTTGCTTTGGGCAAGTAAAACACCTGCTGCGGGCTGTAAAATGGGCCCTGCCCAGCCGAATAAATAACGACAAAGCAACAAAAAAAGGAAGGTAAGCTGATCTGTGATCCCAAATCCTGAAACCCCTCCCTCCGCCTTTAAATTAACCTTCCTTCTGGTTTTTTATTCAATTTTTGCCTTTTCTGAATTTTAAATTTCATATACGTGTTATAATATTTTATTTGCACACTGCCCAGAGTCACTCTGGGAAGGAGACGGATGGTTTTTTTTTTTAAAATTTGGTGAATATATCGATCAGTAAAATAAGATGAAAGAGACAGTGGGAAGAGCTGAACTGGCGGGGAACTGGTAGATTCCCAGCAGCTGAACTGGAGGCTTCTGAGCTCGGTTTCTATTTCAAAAATTAGCTATTGTTTCTGCTCCGAATTCTTATCAGTTTAATTTTACTTTGGGGTTCTTTTAAAAAATATCTCGACTCCAGAAGTTGTGGGTGCTCCGTCACTGGAAGTTTTTAAGAAGAGATTGGACAGCCAATTTGTCTGGAATGGATTTTCGGTTTGAGCAGAGGGTTGGACTAGAAGACCTCCAAGGTCCCTTCCAACTCTATTATTCTGTTGGTCCTCCTCCTCCTTTTACCCCCCTACCCCCCCTTCTTCTTCTCTTTCAATGGAACAACTTGTTTCCAGAAGTTGTGGGTGCTCCAACATCCACAACTGGAAGAGAACAGACTGGACAGCCATTTGTCTAAAGTGGTCTAGCAGTGGGTTGGACTAGAAGACCTCTAAGGTCCCTTCCGAGTCTGTTGTTCTGGTATTCCGTCCCGTGGGGGTTTGAAAGGGCAGTCTCCACATCCGGAATCCCCCAGCCCGCCTCCCTTCTCACCTGACAGGAAGAAGACCACCACCACGGAGTTCACGATGGAAAACCAATGGATCTGGACGTCACTCATGGTGAGGTAGGTGTCCCACCGGGAAGCCCACTTGATGTCACTCTCCTGGAACACAAAAGGGGAGGGGGGAAAGGAAGAGACGGTTCGGGAGGAGCCCTGCTAAAAGCTGGCCAAGCAACTTTTCCCGATTCAGGGATGGCTGCTTGAAGAAGGGCCCTCAAATCCCCTTTCAGCACCCTTCTCCAAGCCCTGCTCTTTTGTGACTGCTGGACTTCAACTCCCAGAATTCCTGAGCCAGCGTGGGGGAACTATGGCCCCCTCATGACTTGTGGACTTCAACTCCCAGAATTCCTGAGCCAGCATGAGGGAACTGTGGCCCCTTCATGACTTGTGGACTTCAACTCCCAGAATTCCTGAGCCAGCATGAGGGAACTGTGGCCCCTTCATGACTTGCGGACTTCAACTCCCAGAATTCCTGAGCCAGCATGAGGGAACTGTGGCCCCTTCATGACTTGCGGACTTCAACTCCCAGAATTCCTGAGCCAGCGTGGGGGAACTATGGCTCCCTCATGACTTGTGGACTTCAACTCCCAGAATTCCTCAGCCAGCGTGGGGGAACTATGGCCCCTTCATGACTTGTGGACTTCAACTCCCAGAATTCCTGAGCCAGCATGGCTTAGCTAGGAAACCTCTCCCTTTCCCCAATGTGGCTGCCTCAGGAATTCTGGGAGTTGAAGTCCAAGATTCACAAAAGAGCCAAGGTTGCCTACCCCTGCCCTAGGTGGCACGGCCTCAGGTGTGTTTTGTATTTCACCTTTCTGAACTGCCTATCTCCCTCAAAAAAGGGACTTTGATTGCTGTACAAATAGAACAAGCAGTCCTCGACTTACGACTGCAGGTGAGCCCATTTCTGTCGCTAAGCAAGCCAGCTGTCCAGTGAGTTTTGACCCGTTTTATGACCTTTCTTGCCCCAGTTGTTAAGTGAACTGCTGCGGTTGTTAAGTGAGTGACATGGTCGTTAAGTGAATCTGGCTCCCTCCTCTGGCTTTGCTGGTCAGTCCGTCGTAAAAGGGGATCGCAGGGAAGACTGTAACCGTCATAACTAGGAGCCGGTTGCCGAGGGTTTGAATTTGGATCACGTGACCAGGGGGATGCTGCAACGGTTGTTATGTGTGAAAAGTGGACATTTTTTGTAACTTTGAAGGCCCACTAAATGAATTGTTGCACGCTGAGGCCTGCCTGTACTAACATATAAAAGCGGTATGTACAAATTAAAATTTTAGAGTTAAAGATTTTTTAAAAATATATAAAAAGCTTTAGGGAGGCAAGAATGACATGATAGCAGTGTTCCAATATCTCAGGGGCTGCCCCAAAGAAGAGGGAGTCAAGCTCTTCTCCAGAGCGCCAGAAGGCAGGAGAAGAAGCAACGGATGGAAACTAGTCAAGGAGAGAAGCAACCTAGAACTAAGGAGAAACTTCCTGACAGTGAGGACAATTAACCAGTGGAACAACCTGCCTCCAGAAGCAGTGAATGCTCCAACACTGGAGGCTTTTAAGAAGAAATTGGACAACCATTTGTCTGAAATGGTAGAGGGCCATGTTCTCGAGCAGGGGGTTGGTCTAGATGACCTCCAAGGTCCCTATCATCACCATTATTATTAAAATGCAGAGGAGCCCATAGCCATAGGGATGGTTAGCATCTTGAAATCCTCCCTCCCACATTTTAATTCATGTTTAACCTTAAATATTAATCCTCCGTGCCTCTTTTTTTTAAAATGTCACTAAATCGAAATTACATATGCTGCTTTTATGTTATCTGTGCACCGCCCAGAGTACCTCTCTGAAGGAGATTTTAAAACTTGATCAATAAATGAATAAGATTGTAAGATGAGGACTATCTATGTAGTTGCCCAATTCCGAGAATGCTCACAATCTTTCCTTAGCTCTTAGAAGCCAAAATAGTTTGTGGGCTACCAACCCAAAACCAGGAGGGTGTGGATGTGGCTGATTTAGAGCCCTATTTTTTACCATGCTGCATTCTGGGTAGAAAAAAAATTGGCATCTGGACATGCCAATGCTTGGGTTTGCTGACTAGCAATAAGTATAATTAATTATAACAGTGGCTCTCGGGTATTCAGTGGAGGTATAAACGCGATTTGGGGGAGACATCGAGAAGCCTCTGAGCTGTAAATCCGAGTTGGAATTAAAATACCGAACGTGGCAACTTTAAAATTGTGGACTTTGGCTCCCGGTGTTCCTTGGCCAGCCATGTCCACAAGTCTTAAGGTTGCCAGGTTTGAAGACACACACACACACACACACACACACACACACACACAGGAGAGAGAGAGAGAGAGAGAAAGAGAAGGAGGAGGAGGAGGAGGAAGAAGAAGGAGGAGAAGAAGAGGAAGATGAGGAGGAGGCCAGGAACTGAATGCAAATAAAGGGTTGTTCCTCTGGGCCCCTCCCCTCTAAAACCCAACAGTCTCAGCAGTGGCTGATGGTGCTGGAATTCCCCCCTCCCTCCCACACAGGATGAGTCTCTGCGGGCACAGAAGGAATGCAGTTGAGCTGCCAGGATTTTGCAATCTGTTGCTCCCAGGGCTGAAAATGCAGCCCGGAATACCCAACGTTAAAATTTCACCCTGAACAAGCTTGTGGGCCGAGTCGTCCAGGAAAACTGACAGCTTCTGTGGTTGACCCCCCAGGACAGGTCTCTGCCCCAACGGAGAGCTCTAACTGAACCTTCCTCTAGCACCAGGAGTCTTCAAACGTGGCCCTTTGATTGACTGGTGGACTTCAACTCCCAGAATTCCTCAGCCAGCGTGAGGGAACTGTGACTCTTTGATGACTGGTGGACCTCAACTCCCAGAATTCCCCAGCCAGCGTGAGGGAACTGTGACCCTTTGATGACTGGTGGATTTCAACTCCCAGAATTCCTCAGCCAGCGTGAGGGAACTGTGACCCTTTGATGACTGGTGGAC